>ML821062.1:92602-135997 GCA_009831015.1 Picea engelmannii | reverse complement strand
TTCATGACTCCCTTCATGAGCCATACTTGGTGAATGCCTCCTTGAAACTTGCGGTGATGGTATATGTTTTCTCCTTGAAGGATGAGAACTTGGCTCTACAAGTTGACCTTCTCCTCTTGTGAGTTTCAACCTTGTGAGCATCAAAAAACAAAAAACTTGCAAATAATCAAGTCTTCAAAAACCAGTGCTCTGATACCAACTTGATCTAAAAATGAAGAAGACTTGTATTCTTGAAAATATTTGCAAGTTAAATTTATGTGTTAAAATGAAAATGGATCAACTTTGCAACAAAAATTTAAAAGGATTTACTCATTCAAGATGCATATAAACAGCATCATAATCAATGAATGGAAAACACATAACACAGCAGGAGTTCACCCCTCTCTTGGGCTACATCTCCTAGTCCAGCTTCCAATGGATCATTTGTATTACTTGGTCAAAGTGCTCAAAAATGTTCTTTACAATGCTCAAAATGCCAAATAGACTGCTCCAATGTCTTCAGAACATCCAAAAACCCCTAGCTGGTCTTTTTCGGCACCTCATTTGGCCAAAAAATGAAGTAGATAGGCTTCCTGGAAGTCTCCCCTTCAATCTTGTTGTCTCTGCATCTACAAAACGCACCTCCTCTAGCTCAACCTAGCCCACACGCAATTTAAAGCATAAAAACTTGGCATCAGGCGCAACCGCACAACCGGTCCAAACTCTCGAATAGTTACGTGTCAGCCTTAACTACCAAGGTCTGTGGGCACATGGTCGTCACATGACCGCGTGCTATAACACAACAGAGCTTAAGTTTTAAACCCGTGATAATCGTAATGTTTTAAACCCACGCACATATATATGTTGGTCACATGTCATACCAAACCGCGCATATACAAATAGTTATAACATATGTTATGGTGTTTCTAACCATCGTAGCTCCGGTCGCATACAATATATCATATAACCACGGGTCGGGGCTTAGCCCTGGCCCGGTCCACGTCCCAACATACATTAATACAATTTTAAATACATTGCAACACATATATGTAACAAGTAACATGTGCGGGCACACCGGTTGGGCGGCCTTTCCCAAAGCTTTACCCTGCCCCGTAGGTCACAAGGTCGACTCATGCTGAGTGCAAAGATTTTAACCAACAAACAGGTGACACATGGTGGCCTTTGATTGGGCCACGTGTCACCATCCCATTCGCTGCCAACAAACCATGTCACATGCCAACTATCCAATAACTGTTTTCCACGCCAGCGTACGGCCTGCCATGTCATCGTCCGTACAGACTGTACGTATTGTACAGTCGGCATCCCTTTTTTGCCCATTTGCCATTTTGAACAAAACGCGATATCTCTCGCTCCCGACATTCGTTTGAACCCAAACGAGTTGCATTGGGTTTGCAAAAATGAGGCCTACGCTCTCATTCGATTTGAAGTGATTCCAAGAACTTTGAATTTTTGAGCAAAATTGGATCCCCTGATCAACTCCTTTATCATTTGTTGTGTTATGTGTTCATTATTGATGTTTTTTATATGTCTGATATGTTTCTCTTGTTTAAGTAAAACTCATTTAATTTATGTGTTAGTAACTTGATCCAATTACCCAAACACATACCATTTATACACTTGCAATTTAAAGAGATAAATCTTCTTCATTTAAAGATCTCTTGGAAACAAATTCATTCGATTTTCATATCAGTTGGTATCAGAGCATAGGTTTTTGAAGGCTTGATTGTTTGCAAGTTGTTTTTGTCTTTTGATGCTTACAAGGTTGAAGGTCACAAGAGGAGAAGGTCAACTTGTAGAGCCAAGTTATCAACTGTCAAGAAGGAGAACTATCAAATCACCTCAAGTTTCAAGGATATATTCACCAAGTATGGCTCATGAGGAGAGCTATGGAACTCTTCCTTCAAAGGAGGAAAACATCAAGAAAACTTTCTATGATATGAATGAGATGGTCAAAGTTTTGTTTGAAGAAAGAAATACAAGATTGGAAGGTGAAATCTCCAACCCTCCAAAGGGAAATGGAGACAGTGGTGATAAAACTCCAAATGGAAATGGAGGGAGTGGTGATTCTCCACCTCCTTCACCTCCATCTTCCACCTCTTCTACCATTTCAAAACCAACTCCAAATTCTCCAAAAGGACATGGTAAAACTCCCTTACAAACTCATTTTCTTAAGCTTCATATTAAGTTTGAATTTCCAATGTACAATGGAGAGGTAAATGCTGAGAAATTAGATAATTGAATTCATCAGATTGAAGTGTATTGTAGGATACAAAGAATCATAGATGATGAAAATAATAATCAGCTTGCTTCTTTAAGATTGGACAATGCAACACTCATTTGGTGGGAATCCAAAATGCAAGAGGACATGAAGAAACATGGTAAAGTTTTATCCTCTTGGAATGATTTTATTGTTGCAATTAAAAGGAAATTTTATCCATTAGCATACATGCAGAAAACTATTATGGATTGGAAAAACTTTAGGCAAGCTAAAGGGAAAGATGTGAAAATCATCACTCAAGAATTTAGGAGAAGATATTTTTTTTTGGGTATAGATTTTTCTTCTCAAGAAACTTTACTCAAATACATTGGAGGTTTGCATAGCTACTTGAGGCATACAATACTTTTGTTTAACCCTTCAAATATAGATGAAGTATGTGTGCAGGCTACTCATTTAGAGGCAAGAGGAAGGAATGAACCTCAATAGGGTAGAAAGAAGTCTTTTTCTAATAGAGACAAGGGAAAGAGGAATTTTGAAGGAAAAGGAAAGAAAAATGCTTCAGTCAAGAAAGAGAGAGAGAAACTCTCTTGTAAACATTATTCAAAGGATGGCCATGATGAAGGCCATTGTTGGAAACTTCATCCTGAAAAGAGACCCAAAAAGTTCAACAACAAAGAGAAACCAAACATTGTTGCAACTGTACAATAAGATTTAGGATCTGATTCGGAAGATGAAACAAAAATCACAGCCATGGGTTTACAAGGTAAGAATTCTATTGCAAGCACTAGTTATTCAGATTCTGCCATCAATGAAACTCAACATGAAAAAGAAAGGATAGAGATTTTCCACATAAGGGTAATTTCAAAACATACCAAGATAGATACTCTTTTTGATACGGGATAACAAGAAAACCTTATTTATGAAGACATTGTCAAGAAACTAGATTTGGAAACTACTCTTCATCCTAAACCATACCCTTTAGGTTGGATATGTGACAATGCCAAATTTCAAGTGACAAGAAGGTGTAAACTCAGATTTTCCATCACTGCAAACTATATAGATGAGGTAGAGCTTGATGTTATTCCATTGGATATTTGTGGTATTGTGTTTGGAAGCCCATACTTATATGATAGGAGAGCCATTTTTCATCGTCATGAGAACAAGTATCATTTGTTTAAAAATGGAGTTGAGTACATTGTTAGAGAACATACAAAGAAGATGAATTTGTCACTTACAAATTATGGACAAATGAAGAGACTAGTCAATGCTAGTAAGAACCTTGTACTTTTGATGGCTAAACCCAAAGAAAATGATGAAGAACAAGTTCTCAAAGGATGTGATGCAAAGTTACAATATGATTTGCATGAGGTTGTTAACAAAAATGTTGAGATGTTTCAGGAACCAAGGGGATTTCCTCCTAAAAGGGGTATCCAACATGAGATTCTATTGTAGCAAGGAGGTCATGTTCCAAACATTGACATGTGCAGGATGTTAGTCATGGAGAATGTTGAAAATAGAAAACAAGCCAAAGAGTTTCTTGACAAAAGGGTCATCAAACCAAGCACTTCACCATGCAACTCACTAATTGGTTTGGTACCAAAGAAAGATTGTATGTGGCGAATGTCGGTAGATTTCAAAGCCTTGAACAAGACTACAGATATGATTGCTAAAGGAGACATATGGAAGAAATATTTGAGATCAAAGCAAGCTTCATTGCATGCCTTAATGACAAGTTATGTTTTCCACTTGGTGATAAGGTATAAGAAAGACTTTTATGATAAAGTTGTTGATATGCTTACTAGGCGTATTTTTAGTGATTTAGTTATTTTCAAGCATAATCCTATCATGCATAAGAGCTATTTGGAACAGTATGCTTTAGATGTTGATGGTAGGAATGTTTATGAAACTCTATGTCGTACTAACCAATTTGAGGAGTTGGATTCCTATGTGCATGGTAAACTTTTGTATCTTGGCAAGATATGTTTTTCACTGGGTGAAAGAGTCAACATGATAAGGGAAGCACATTCTTCTCTTGTTGTTGGCCATTTTGGTATGGGAAAGATGGTGGCTAGATTGCAAAGAAAGCATCCTAAGTTTTGGGATGAGCATCTACATTATTTTCAACATGCTTATAACTAGGCCAAGAAGTTCATTGAACTAGTTCAGTTTATGCAGCAAATCGTTCAAGAACAGTTGAGAAAGAGCCAAGCCAAGTGCACAACAAGGCATGACAAGTTTCATATTGGTCTCAAAGGCACAATACAAGCAAGGTTGGATGGATTGAGATTGTAAAGGTGGGGGAATTGTACCCTCATCTACATATTGACTAAAAGTAGTCTTTTGGAGGCCCAAAAGCTTCCCAATGGGGAGGTGTGATCTAGGGGATCAAATTTTGCTCAAAAATCAAAGCGCTTGGAATTGTTCAAAATAGACACGTGCGTAGGCCTCGTCTTCACGAACCCAATGCAACTTGAATGGGCTCAAACAGATGTTGTATGAGAAATATATCGTGTTCTGTTCATTTTTCCAAACAAACAAAATTTTATTGACTGTGAAGTCTGTACAATCTGTACAGTGCTGGCGTGGAAGCTAACCGTATAGGTCGTACATCTGTACAGTGACGTGGTAGAGGAGTCGGCATGTTGACTAGCCAGGTGTTGGTAGACAGGTGGATGTATCTGGTTGTGACATGTGTCAACTGGAGGGCAAGTGTTATGGTGCCACATGGCCCAGTCATGGGCTGCCACGTGGCACCCTCCAGTGGTTAGTAATGGGTAAAAGTTATATGACTCTACAGGAGTCAAACCCATGACCTCTGGGAGGGGGGGAGAGCTTTGGAAGGGTTGGGATACCAACCCACCTACGGTGTTTCTTATATCACAAGGTATGATTTAAATATTTGAGTTGAAACGGGGTTTTGTTTGGCGAAGTAAAGGGTCGGGGCTAGGCCCCAACCCCTGGCGCACACAACATATGTCCTTGCCATATAATCTTCAATGCGGGGTTTACATTGGTATATCCCCGGTTCAATGCACACCACACGACCACACATTTTAAACTTTGGCACGGATTGGTTAACACCCCGAGTTTAGCCTGTGGTCTATATACATGCATATGACCATAAACCTTTGGCACTCGCAACCATATTTTAAGCCCCCGGAGCATAGACCATATACCATATGACCAACAATTAAACCGTTGGCAAGAAATGGACTTGGCACTTGGAGTTTAAAACACCAGTACTATGGAACTCACACCATATGACCTCACACCCAACCACGGAGGAGATAATTGTTGGAGCATGCCACTGTTAGGTCATTGGCCACATGAGGCCATATGATCAATTTCTCCTCCAAGGTTTGGGGGCCAACATAAATGGTCCTACATTTTCGCCCTTTTTGCAGGAATGGTTGTGTGTTGGGTTTTTGGTGTGGGAAACACACATAGTCCGAGTTAGTCTGTCAGTGGGTGCGTTTTGGCGAGCAAGTACAACAAGCTTGAAGGGGAAAACTTTCAGGAGGTGTAACTTCATTGTTTTGGCCAAACCAGGTGCCGAAAAATACTAGCTAGGGGTTTTTGGACGTTCTTAAGCCATTGGAGCCATCTATTTTGTATTATGAGCACTGTAAGAGAACTTTTTAAGAATAATGAAAATGATCCAAGGGAAGTTGGACCAGGAGATGTATCCCAAGAGAGGGGTGATCTCCTTTATCATTTGCGGTGTTATGTGTTCATTATTGATGGTTTTTATCTGTCTGATATGTTGCTCATGTTTAAGTAAAACTCATTGAATTTATGTGTTAGTAACTTGATCCAATTACCCAAACACATACCATTTATACACTTGCAATTTAAAGAGATAAGTCTTATTCATTTTAAATATCTATTGGAAACAAATTCATTCCATTTTCAGATCAATTATCTATAGTTATCTTGAAGTTTAGACAATCACCATTGAACTCTATGGATATGTTTTGTCTCACGGGCTTTGGTAGTTGCGTAAAGATATATTTATACTTAGCTTTAAGTAAGAGGGTTTGAATGAATAATTCTCTAACAATGATATTAAGTGCTTAAGAGATTTTCACACGATCATATTAATTTTATTGATACACTCGGGACAATATTCATACATAGGGGATTTTTCATGAACCAAACTTGGAAATCATTGTATATAATTTCAATGTGATCTTGGATTCCTAGAGGGAGGATGGGTCAGTTCCAAGGATTCAAAGACCGACCTCTCATGAAGAAAGGACAGTGTAACATTCATAATGCAAGCATATATTCTCTTCAATCATACTAGAATTTGGCTATGAGGGACTCCAACTTCAATAGAGAATATTTTGTTTATATGGCATTAATAACCAAGAAATGAGCCCCCATGTTAAAACACAAATAAAATAGAAACATGCATGTCTGCAATGTTATTTCCCTTCATTCTTCATGAGGGCACACACCAAGAACATCAAACTACAATGAATATAATTACAAAGACCTTATTTTTTGGATTAGGACTACAAAATTTACTTCAAATCGTAATGGAGGACTCTATCATGGATACAAGAGCTACATTAGTGCTTTAGAGCCCTTGGACAATGATATAAAGGGGGTACGAGACATGAGAGTATCATAGAACAAAAACGATGTTGTGGTGGCAAGGTAATGCAAGTGTTAGGGTTGTTTAGGACTCTCAAATATGATGAACAAATGTTTTGAACCCAAGGCTATCTCAAGGTTTTATGTTCCACTTTAGGATAGAATAACTGTAATGATCTTTTAGCAATGAGTGGAAAACAACAAGTGGTAGAGATACATCTCATCCTTGATACTCCATTTCCACTTGGAAGAAGATGAATCCCCTTGGATACCAAGAGTTGCAACAAAAATTTCAATTTCCTTTCTATGAGGAGGCAATGGATGAATAATGGTGCATGCAAATGGCCTCTCGGAACCCCTCTTTTCCAATGAGAGAAATAGATGACAAGCGCAAAAGGATGAATACAAAATGCAAAACCTCCATCAAACCATAAATTTAAAAAATCTTATAGATCTTATTGATCTTATTGTTAAAATTACTTTTGGGTACTTACGACAAAGGATGATGATGGTTTGATGCATTGGGATGACTATGATTTCCCTCTCTACAACAACATCATTTCCAAATACTCACCCATTACTTTGCATCCCAAGGTAGATATTCCCATGAAAAAATTCAAACACCACATATTGTCATCAATTTCATCAAAACATTATCTATTTTCAATTGTTTCCTAAAGAAAAGCATTCATTATAAATTCTTACAATCTCGCTAATCAATGGATTGCAATACTCATCCCAATAAGGGAGTCATTATTTATGTGTCAAGAAGTGGTATGAATTCACATCATGTTCACAAAAATGGATCCTTTAGTTGACATAATGTAGTGTTGTTGCAAGTTTGTAAACTTGGGTCTTTTAACCATTTCAATATAAGAACATGAATCACATCAATTATGTTCAAACACACATAATATAAATCATATTTTTGTTGGACATTGTAATCTTGTGTTGGCATTGATGTCAAGAAGGCCAATATGGTTATAGAGAGAGAACTAGAAAAAGGTGAGATAGCATTCACTGCAGGTGAAGTTATAGCAGAGAAAGTTGATTAACGACAGCCATTACAACATCAAAGTTGTGACAGAAGAAAAGCAAAAGGATATTGTAGAGAAATTTGCAGAGATTATTGCAGTTGTAGACAATAAAGTATAAGTTTTATATAATGATATTGAATGACATATGGAAAACTTTGTTCGGTGTTATGTCTATGTCTGTACCATCTATTGAAACAGTGAAAAACAATTTTGGCACAAAAACAATGAATATATGTGTTAATGTTTATAGTATTCTCTCCCCATGCCTTATCTTAAAATTTTCTAGTATCTTCATTGGAGAAAGCTTAAAAGGAACAATGTGGAAAGTATGTCCATAAGATATACACAGAGGAGAAGGAGTAGTGACTCGAGAAATCTCTCTTAGAATCAAAAGGTGCAGCTAATGAAGCGATAGATACAGTGGCAACCTGTAACCACAAATTACAGAGAAATCACGATCGTCCATTTGGTTTATCGATGAGTATAGATCGTCTAATCGAAAGTAAGAATAAGAAGGAGATCCTATGGGGAAGATACATTTTCACAAGACAAATAATGAGGACATTAAACCAAAGGTGACCCCTTGAAATAATCATCGTCATTGATCGTGTCTCCACGCGTCGAGAAGATGAACATTTCATCCCCCCACTACCTTGGGATTATGAAAAGGCCTTTGGCCCCTGAAAGCACCATAATTTCCCATCTCAACTTGCAAATAAAACACGACCATTGATCTTGATAAGCGATTAAGCACTAGTTTGGATTAGCACTTAGCCACTGCCCATGGTCCTATGGAATATAGGTACTGAAGCACTTTTGTATGTAATTTAACACACAGAGGAAGAGGTTTTCCTTTGACAGGAAGGAATTTTAAATCAGATAGGATCTAGATTTTATCATGATTGATCTTAATCCAATATAGGCAATGCATTAGGGAACTAATCAAAAAGCTTGGATCTCATCAATTTAAATTGAGAATGAAATAAAGAGGCATGGGATCGAGTTAAAATAAATCGATCCATACCTGAGATCAATTTTTGAAAATCCCTCTTACTAAATTAAAAAGAACTTTTAATTTTGATATATGAATAATAATCGCAATAACAAAAGTTATTAGTTTATAAGACAAAACATTACTTAAAGTGAAGAGGTGCATTGTACCATACAAAAAGACCCAATGGTTCAGCCTTATACCTTTTGGAAATTAGATAAGCATGAAAATAAGGTGAAATGAAATTTTTCTCTGAGGTCTACATCAAAAGATCAGAAGCAATTGTAGAGTCCAAGGAAGAAATATGGAGATACTTATGAAGTGAGGGTGGAAGGGAGGAGCAAGGAAGGATTAGTATCCTTTTCAAAATAAAGTTTAAATACTGGGAGTTGGTTCTTCTTGGGGTTGGTGCCCTAAAACAAGGGAGTTGGTGCTTCCTAGGGTTGGTTCCCTAAAGCAAGGGAGTTGGTGCTTCCTAGGGTTGGAGCCCTGAAACAAAGGGGGATTTGGAGCTTCATAGGGTTGGAGCCTTGAAACAAAGGGGGATTTGGAGCTTCATAGGGTTGGTTCCCTAAATAAGGGGATTTTTGTCTCCTAGAGTTGGTGCTCTAAATCAATATTGATATGAAAATTGTTAATTTGTAATTTAAGTTTATAGTTATTGATGTTATTTACTGAAGTTTCTTGTTGATCAACAAAGTTAAAAAATAATTATTTAAAAATTGTTAAAGGTTATCAATATTGATTCAACCCCCCCCCCTCTCAGTACTGAACTACATTCGAAAAATTGGTATCAAAGGAAGTGCCTTCTGCACAGTCTAATAAATGGAAGGTAGATTTTGCATAATCTAATGGAACATTAAGAAGGAATGTCTTCCACCAGAGCACCTTTGTTCAAAGGGAATGATTATGCACTTTGGAGTGTGAGGATGAAAGGTTATATAATGTCCCTGGGTTGTGATATCTAGAAATCTGTAGAATATGGGTACACTACACCTACTACTCCTCCCACAGACGCAATTCGAAAGAATCTTTGCAATGACAATGAAAGAGAAGCCAATGTCATCCTCGGAGGATTATCCAATCCTATATTTGTGAAATTAATGCATTATAAGTCAGAAAAATAAATCTGGGACAAACTAAAGGTCATATATGAAGGAGATATCAAGGTAAAAAAGGCCAAACTACAAACCTACAAAACACAATTTGAAAACTTGAAAATGAAAGAAGAAGAGAACATAGTAAAATATCTTCAGAGGGTAGATGAAGTGGTCAACTTAGTCATAGAATTAGGAGAATAACTCAAAGATCAACCCATTGTCCAAAATATCTTGATATCATCACCCATGATATATGATGTCGAGATTTATACTCTTGAAGACAAACCATACCTTGATAATCTCACAATGGAAGAACTACATGAGATCCTCACAACCTATGAGATGAGAATAGGAAAAGAAAGACCAACAAAAGAAGAAACAACCTTCAAAGCATCAAAAGAAAAGAAGAAACAAGAGTAGGTGTCTAATGAAGATCAGTAAGAGATATATGATGAAGAAATAGTTAACTTCATGAAGAAACTCAAGAAAGGAACTAGTAGATACAAGGGAAAGTTTCCTCTAATATGTTTTAACTGTGGAAAGATTGGACATTTTTCTTCCAAATGCCCTTATCCAAAACAAGAAGAAAGTGATGATGAAAGAACTTTCAAAGAACAAAAGAATAGCCAAAACAAAGACAAAAGGAAGGTCTACAAAAAGAAGATGGCATTTTACACTGAAGAGAACAACATCTCATCTGAAGAAAGTGAAGAGGAAGAGGAATTTCAGCACCTATTTATGGGTATAGAAACCTAAAATAATCACACTAAAAATACCTTTGATATTCAAGAAGAAAACTATGAGGTTGAAGGAGAAAAATATCTTGAAGCAGAACCAATCAATACCCTGGATGAACTCGGAAAGTATAAAAAGAAGAATAAGTTATTAAGAGGACAACTGCTAGAATTTGAACAAGCACAACAAAGAAGAGATAAGGAAGTTTCAAAAACCATAAAAGAATCATCGCAAATCATCATTGACTTGAAAACTCAGCTTCAAGAATTCAAAAGAAATAAAGAAATCTTGAATAAATAATTCAAGGAAAAAAATCAAATTTGTAAGAAGCTAGAGAATGAAATTAGTCAGCTCAAAGAAGAACTAGAAAGAGAAAATCACCAGTCAAAAGTTGAGAACAGTTCAAAGATTTTGAATAATATCATTAACAGCCAAATATCACCAAATGATAAAGCATGATTGGGTTATGATCAAAATTCAACCTTTAATGCACAAAAAACTGATAAAAAGTCAATCAGCTATGCATATTCTCTTAGAAATCACTTAAAAAAAGAGGATAACAAGATGAACATAACACCATTGAAGATTGTTTTTAATAAGGAAGCCCCTCATCCAAAAGGAAAAGGAAATACAATGATCAGAAGGATGGTATTAGAAGGAAAAGGAAATATAGTAATCAGAAGGACTCCTCCTAATAGATATCATCATATCTTCCTTGGATATTGTGATTCATGCAATAACTTTGGACACAAAGGAGTACATTGTAAAGCCTATAGAAACTACAAACCAAGAAATGTCCAAGGATATAAGAAAAACACGAATGATATAGATAAAAGAAATTATAATTCATTCTCTCATTTTTTTGACAACACAGACATTCCAACATAGGACGAACACCTTCAGTAACCACTCACACAACCATATCAAATATCAACACACCGATGTTTTGACGTGGTAAAACCCCTACGGGGAAACATCCATGGCCCTAGCCAATGCATCCACTTGGAGCATTTTATTAATGCAAAAGAAAAAGATTACAGATATATTTTACAAGAAAGTTTCTCACAATCGATCATCGGAAAATGACCCTCCATGCTCTTTAAATAGAGATCATGGACCAATCGGGTGCTAAGCCATGTATAAATGGTCATTAAGATTGAGGAGAATATGAACCATCTAATCACTCTATGTCGAGAACATATCGTGACCGTCAGATTTCCTAGCTGCAAATGCATACTAATGCATACTAAAGAAACACACTAAGAAACACACTTTTACCTAATGACACATTAGAACAAGTAGATCTTAACTAACTCCTAAGTGTCTAAAGATCCTAACATCCCCCCTTAAGAACAACTTGGGATAGGATTGAAGGATTTACAATAGTGAAAAAATAGGATAAGGAAGGAGGCATTAGAGCCTATCCCCCCTTGATGACAACTTATTGAACTCCTAACATAGATCGAAGTTTGGAAAACTTCACTTTTGTAAGAGACTTTGTGAAAATGTCTGCAACTTGATCTTCTGTAGGGAAAAATAGAACTTCAATAACTTGATTATGAATGAGCTTTCTGATGAAATGCATTTGTAGTTCGATGTGTTTATTGTGAAGATGTTGAATTGGGTCTTTGGCGAGCTTGATGGCACTCTGATTGTCGCACCAAAGGCTAGTCAGATGATGTTGTTGGAATCCAAACTCTAAAAGAATCTTTCGAAGCCATAAGGCTTCCTAACTTTCATTTACCATTGCTCAGTACTCTGCTTCTGCTGAAGAAATTGCAGTAGCCTATTGTTTCTTAAAGTCCCAAGTGACAGGTCCTGAACCAAGGCTGAAAACATAACCTGCAGTAGACTTCTGATCATCAGGGTCGTCGGCCCAATATGAATCAATGAAACCAACCAATAAAGAAACCCCCTAAACTGCAATGTATCCCTAATTGAATTGTACCACAGACATAGTGAAGTATCCTTTTATCTTCCTTCTAATGGCTTTCATGGGGTGTTTTCATATACCGGGAAACACGACCAACAACAAAGGAAAGATCAAGATGGGTATGAGTCAAGTATAAGAGGCTACCAACTAATTGACGGTACAAGGTGGCATAAACTTTGGGAGAAGTACAGGTGGCAACAAGCTTGACTCCGGACTGGAAGGGAGAAGGGGCTGGTTTACAATCATCCATGTGAAAGTGATGAAGAAGGTCATGGGAATACTTAGATTGGAAAATAAAAATTTCTTCATTGGTTTTCAAAACTTGGAGGCCAAGGAAATAGTGCAAAAAGCCTAAGTCTGTCATTTCAAATTTATTCGTAAGGATGGTTTTTACATGGTTTAAAAGTTTTGAGTCACTACCAGTAAGGATAAGTTCATCAACATAAAGGACAAGGATTATGAGATGGCTTCCTACTTTCTTGGTATAGACATTAGGATCAAAATGGTGTCTAGAGAATCTAGTGGAAATAAGAAACATGTCCATTTTGGCATGACAAGCTCAGGGAGCTTGCTTAAGACCATAAATAGATTTCTTAAGGAGACAAACAAGGCTAGATTCATTATGGACCTCCCATTTATGTGAGGTAGCAAGGGAAAGAACAAGGCAAATGGAATTCAATTTGGCTATAGGGGAAAAGATTTCAGTATAGTCAATTCCTTCAACTTGGGAAAATCCTTTGGAAACTAACTGAGCCTTGTGTCTTTCAACACTTCCATCTGATGCATACTTAGTTCTATAGACCCATTTACATCTTACAAGTTTTCTCCTTTTGGAATAGGTACAAGATCACAAGTATCGTTTTCCATCAAAGAACGATACTCTTGATTCATTGTTGTATCCCAATATGGACGACCTAAAGCTTATGCAAATTTCTCTGGATCATGATTCTCTGAAACTTGAGCCAAAAGAGAAGAGGCTCGCTAGAACTGTGAACATGTCTGACGTTGATCTGAAGGATCCCCGACAAGATCACCAATGGCTTATCATGTTGAACGGACCCATCTAGGAAGTGGTAGAGCTAGAGCTAGTGCAGGTTCAAAGTACTCATCTGGACGAAGGTGAGCAGGATGAGGTGGTTTTTCATCCTCACTGTCATCATCTGAAGAAGAAACCAAAATAGAAAAAGGAACAAACATCGAAGATGGATCGCAGTCCGAAGAAGGCACAAACGTCAAACTAGGCTTGCATGCCAAAGAAGGCACAAATGTCGAATTAGGATCCTAGGCCAATAGATTTTCATCAAATTTAACATCTCTTCTAATAATAATTTCATTACAATGTGGTTGAAGAAGTCTATAACCTTTGACATATTCAGAATAACCAACGAATATACATGTCTCACTTTTAGGCTGCAATGCTTTCCTTTTCTCATCAGGAATGTGATCCCATTCTATACTACCAAAGACACAGAAGTAACTTACATCTGGTTTAATTTTACTCCAAGCTTCTTCTAGTGTTATATTTTTAAGAGCCTTTATGGGAGTGTGATTCACTATGTAATTTTCACAGTTGATGGCTTCCACCCAATACTTTAGACTTAATTCCTTAGATTGGATCATACAATTAGCCATTGCTTTTAATGTGCGTTTTTTTCTCTCAACAACACCATTTTGTTGTGGTGTATATGGAACAATGTGTTGCATTTGGATTCCCTATGTAGTGCAGTAACTTGTAAAATTATTGTTCACATATTCACATCCATTATCTATTATTAACCTTTGAATTTGATGTCCATATTGCTTTTCTACAAGGGATTTGTAGGCCAAAAACTTGTCAAACACTTCACTCTTAATTTTTAAGAAGTAAACCCAAGTACGTCTGGAAAATTCATCAATGAAACTTAAGAAATACTTGCACCCAGAAAAATAAGGAGAAGAAAGTGGACCACACAAATCACTGTGAACAAGCTGCAAAGGGCCCAAGGCGTGCCAAGAGGCACATTTTTTAAAATTGTCTCGATGATGTTTGTCGATAACACAGCTGACACAAACACCATCTCTACATGAAACATGAGGAATACGAGTCATCGTATGTTGATTACATAGTTGTTGCAATGAGAGATAGTTTAGATGACCAAACCGTTCATCGTTATGAGCAACAAAAATTGATGAAAAAGATGATGACCCAAATTTGTCAAAATTATACAACCTGGTAATATCATCAACAATTTCAGTTGCAAGAACATGCTTAGGATCTTTTAGATCCTTCATTACAACTTGGTGAGGTGAAAACTTGATGGTTTTACCTTCACCTAAATGAGTGATTTGATATATTGATAGAAGGTTACAAGAAAGACTTGGAATACATAATACATAATTGAAATTACCATTTTCTACTTGAATTGTTCCAGATCCTATAACACTAAGAGATTTATCATCACCAACAAATATTATCTTGATGTTACATTCATTTAGAGAAGAAAATATGTCTTTATCCTTATCCATATGATAAGATGCTCCAGAATCAATAAGTCACTCATCAAAAAAAGAAGTAGAAGTTGTATTGAAGGAGAAACCATAAGCAGAAAGTGCATGTCCATGAGAAGAAGAAGAAGAAGTATAATCAATAATGATGTTGTGCTTCTTCATCGTTGCTTCTAAAGCTGTCATCTTCTTGAAACATTTGGACTCATCATGACCATATTTATCACAAAAGTTGCAATGTTTGTCAGTCTTCTTATTTTTATATTTTGCTCCTTTATCACCATTAGGAGTGGAAGTTGTCTAAGTGGGTTTGGGACCCTTATGTTTCTTGTTGTTGTGGCAAGGATGTTGCTTCTTGGGATTCTTGGGTTTATCTTTCTGATGGACGATTAAGGCTTTGTTGGAGGTACCTAGAGTGTTGATCACTCCAAGTTGTAAAAGCTTACCTTTCTCTCTAATAAAAGCATCACAAAAGGAATGAAGAGTGGGTTTTTTATAAGTTGTCATTGGAGCCTCTTTCATGGCATAAAAGGTAGATACAAACATAGAATATGCACTAGTTATCTTAGAAATAATAAGATAGATGCAACGCTCTTCATCCATCTTTATCTTACATTCTTCACATAAAATTCTGAGTGTTTTAAACTTAGATAGATAGTCATCAATGAAAGAAAAAACACTTGGAATTAAAGTCAGTACTTGATTTTCTAATTGTTGTTCTTGAATAACATTGTGTTTACAAAACTTAGATTCAAACATTTCCCAAGCTTCATTGGGTTTATCAATTTGTTGAAGGTGGAACCTTAAATCAGGAGAGATGGAAATTTTGATTAGTCCACGTGCTTAGTCATTCCTATTATTCCATTTTACTTTCTTATCATCATCAGTAGGTTATGTTTCCTTTCCCAAGGTAATCAGGTGCCTTTACTTCTTAATAAATCCTCTAAATGGGATTTCTGTTAGGAGTAGTTGGTGTTGGTAAGAAAAGATTACTTGAATAATCCATATTAAATATGTAGATAATATGCATTTAAAAACTGAAACTAATGATCTGGATGGAAAAATCTCGAAAAATTAGGTGGTTTAAAAAAAACGGCACTGAAAACAAACTTTGGATGTGAAAGTTATGCCATTTTAAAAAAAGGCATAAACGATAACCAAAGGACCACATGATGGTGTAAGTTGCTTTATGAAGTGACCCACTTTTATAAAAAGAAGTGGGGATAACTTTTACAATGAAGTTACTTTGTAAAAGAAAAGATGCATGCAAAATAAATAACTCTAAAAGCTACTTATAGTGATTCACTTTTATACTTGAAGTGAAATACACTTTACAATGGAGCATGAACTTTTTCAAAAAAAAATAACAAAAAGAGAGACTTGAACTCAAGACCTCTTACTTAATAAGGAAACTTTTAACCAAGTGGTCTAGCAAAACATATTGTATTGTTTAGCAAGAGGATTTTTGTTGTTGTTGAAGACGTCCTTGGAGAGCATGCTAAAAAAAACTATTTTTCACACAAGAAAAAAATTTCACTTCTCGATGACAACAAGGGTTAGATCTCAGTTAGCTTACCCGGAAAATGCATTTTTTCCTATATGTTTCTGATTTTCTGAGATCGAACAGGGAACGGGGAAAAGAGCATGCAAATATAAAAGAGTAGCAACTCATAAACAAACAATATAAAACCAAAATAATACTCTGTAAAAAAATTAAAAGGGTGTATTCAGGATTTATACCTCTGGATCTAAGTGAAATGGTCGTATCCTAGGAAAACAAAAACCTTTTTGAGTGAAACGAAAATAATTCCTAAATGAAATGATCACTTCGGACGCAATGGAATAGTCCTCTCAACCCATAAATGTACTAAAATGGTAGAAAACGAAGATGAGGAAACTTGGTTTCACGATCTTGATCTACAACAGGAGCGGGTCTTCAAACAGGATCTGATACCATGTTCGACGACACATGTATTCCAAAATAGGAATAACACATTCAGTAACCACTCACACAACCATATCAAAGATCAACACACCAATGTTTTGACATGGTAAAACCCCTACGGGGAAACATCGACGAACCCAACCAACGCAGGCACTTGGAGCAGTTTATTAATGCAAAAGAAAAAGATTACAAAGAGATTTTACAAGAGAGTTTCTCACAATCGATCATCAGAAAATGACCCTCCATGCTCTTTAAATAGATATCATGGAACAATCAGGTGCTAAGCCACAAATCAATGGTCATTAACATCGAGGAGAATATGAATTGTCAGATCACTCTATGTCGGGAACATATCATGACCGTTGAATTTCCTAACTACAAATGCATACTAATGCATACTAAAGAAACACACGTTTACCTAATGACACATTAGACCGAGTAGATCTTAACTAAATCCTAAGTGTCTAAATATCTAATCTGAAAATAGGGGGCTGACTTGTTATGCTATGCAAGCACCCTCTATTCCATTAAAATAAACTTTTCAGGACCTTTCTCAATGTTTTATTTATGCAAGAGGTTTTATGTGTCAAGTTCATGCTTCTTTAAAATGTTTATGTGTGAGATCTTTAAAAATTTAAATATGTGTTTTAAACAAATACACAATAAACATAACTTGCAGCAAATAAACCAGCAAACTCACAACAATAATAAGATGATAAAGGAGTTCACCCCAACTGGGCTACATCTCCTTGAGCCTCCTTCAATGGACTAGGCTCTCTAGGATTAGTTTGTCAAAGATTCTTTTACAGGTTGCTTCTCAACTCCAATGGAATTATTTATTGTACCATTAGGTTCGGAATACATGAAAACCCCAAAAATGACTAATAAAACTTTGAAAACGGATCATGGCTCATCCGGGCATGACCTCTTCTACATGTGGCCTTGAGCTTACCTAAGCTTCCTTGTGGAAAAAACACCTGTAAAAGTCCTCAAATGCCTCTGAAACCTATCCCAATGTGTTCATAGCATAACAATTAGCCAAAAATGATTATTCAATCACAGAAAACAGACTTGGGCTCATCTGAGCATGGCCTCCATCAACAATGGCCCTAAGCTCCCTGGAGCTCTCTGAAACTTAAATGGTAAAAAAACTTCAAAATAAGTCTTCAAATGCCTTTGAAAATAGTTCCAATGGATTCAAAACATCCAAAAACCCCTAGCTGGGCTTTTTCGGCACCTCATTTGGGCAAAAAATGAAGAAGTTAGGCCTCCTGCCATTTTCCTCCTTCAAGCTTGTTGTCTCTAGTTCGCCAAAATGCACCTCTGTGCGTCCAACCTAGCATCCACTCTCACTTCTGTGCTAAAATCTAGCACCAACATGCAACCGCAAAACGGGAGCAACTGTAGAACGGTTAACAGAACTAAGCCCCCTAACCGCATAGGTCGTTGGGCATATGGTCCATGTGACCGCACATAAAAGAAAAAGGCTCCAATGCCATGGGTGCATGCAAGTGTGACAAGTGGCGGGTGCATTTGGTATTATAACCATTTCAAAAACCAAATCCGCGCATGCAAAGTGGCAAGGTCATATGGTAGTGGTTTGAAACTAGGGGTTGGGGCTAAGCCCCAGCCCGGACGCGCCCAAACCATACACATATTCAAACTTAAATATATATAAAATCATATAGTGTTAAGAAACACTTGAGTGGTGCATTGGCAGGGCGGTTGTTGCTAATGCGTTTGAACAGTGGAGGAGGTCTGGGGTTTGATCCCCACAGACTCTATAAAATTTTACCACACCATACCATAATAGGGTGCCACGTGGCAGCCCACGCCTGGGCCATGTGGCACCAAACCATTTGCTACAATGACGCCACGTGTCGAAATAGGATTCATCCACATATGCCAATAAACAATTGCCACATCATCAACTACCACCTTAGCTTACAAACATGCCACATCAGTTGTACGACCTCTGCCACGTCAGTTGTACGGACTGTACAGTCAGCAATTTTTTTTTGCCTGTTTGGCGAATCGAACAGATCGCGATATCTCACTCATCCGACGTTCGTTTGAACCTGTTCGAGTTGCATTGGGTTCATGACGACGAGGGATATACACCCGTTCATTTTGAGGATTCCGAGAACTTTTATTTTTCAGCTAAATTTTGACCCCTGGTCCAGATTCTGATCAATATCCTAACATCATTTACAAGAATACAATGTTGAATGCCACAAGTGCAACAACTATTGCCATAAAACCAGTGAACGTAGATTACCAATGCAATCCTTGAAAACAAGCAACTCTAACAAACAAGATAAGAAGATATGGAAATAAAAGCATATAGAATAAAACATAATAGAATGTAAAGTGGCCCTGTATGCAAAAAATAAAAAGTGTCAGTGGTATATTGATAGTGGATGCTCAAAACATATGACAGAAGATAAAGGAAAATTTCTCACTCTGACAAAGAAAGATAAAGGTAAAGTCACTTTTGGAGATAATGTATCTACCAAAATACTAGGAAAATGCACAGTTTCTTTGGGAAACAAGAAAAATAAAGCAGAAAATGTGTTGCTAGTAGAAAATTTAAAACCTAATCTACTCAGTGTAAGCCAAACCTGTGATTAGGGACATATACTCATTTTTTACTCCCAAAAAAGTGAAATAAGAGAAGAAGGATCAGGAATATTAGTTTCAATTGCACCAAGAGCCTCAAGCAATGTGTATATATTAGATATTGAAGAAGAAGAAGAATGGCATATGAGTCAAGTAGATGAAAGATGGCTATGGCACAAAAGGATGGGACACTTGAGTTTTGATAACCTAATCAAAGCTAGTAAAAATGGATGATTAAGATTTATGAGCGGAACGAAAGGAATAAAAGACTAAATACAATAACACATAGATATAGAGAACAATAAAAGATATCCAGTGAATAATAACTTCTATTGAATAAATAAAATAGGTTGAAACTGTAAAACTACAGAACTGAAAACAACTTGTTCGAATGGTGGTAGCTATCTCTGAGAAGAGATGTGGCTGTTATGTGCATTTGTCTGAGCAGAATGATTAAAATGAGGCTCCAAAGGCCCTTTTAACATTACTCATGAATGCCAACCATAGACATCCAAAAACCTTCCCCTAGGAGATGAAACACCAAAATTTATGTGGGCCCCGATGGGTAAGTCAGTACCTCAACTTCTCGGGGTTGTAACTTTTGCATACGACCTTCATTTTAGGCACGTGATAGCTCGTTGGAAATTTCTTCTCGAGAACTACACTTTATGTCATTAAACTCTGACTTTGTCTATAGTTTGACTGTGGCAAGCCAAAAAAACACTGTTTAGGGCCCCAAAATGGCCCTGGAAATATAGAAAGATGTGTTGACATGAAAATTTTCAAAATAAGCCAGTTGGATTAGGTGGGCAGCCACCATTCTCCACCTAGAATATGTTTAGGGATTCAGACAACCCCAGAAGTGTAGAAACCATAATTACAAAGAAGTACAGAAGAACGTGTTGAACTAAAAAATGTCAAGAGGAACCAGTTGCAATAGGTGGGTGGACACCAATATCCACCTGGATCAATCCTCCCCCCTTAGGAAGTAATGGTCTCCATTGCATTGATTTCCCCCATTAGATGAGGAAACTTATGTTGAATTTGGCCCCGGGTGAGCCACTTGCCTTAGTGTAGGAGATCCCCTACCTTGACAACCCGATAAAGGTGGATCCTTTGTTGGCAAGTGCCCTTGACCTGTGTGTCCACTATCTGATCAATGGATGCATGTTTCATGTAGTCAGGGTTGAGATCTATTGGTGTCAATTGTTTTGTGATCTCTGAGGTGTCCAATAATGGTGGAAAATATGGCCGAAGGAGGTCCACATTGAACGTGGGTGCAAGCCAAGGAAGGGTGGAGTGTTGAGCTCAAAATCATTTCTACCCACAGCCTTGGTGATAGTGTAAGGCCCATAGCAAAGTGGTCAGATCTTTTGATCGGGCCCTGTAAAGCGCTCTTTCTGCAAATGTAACCAGACCTTGTCTCCCATCTTAAACGGGTGCGGTACCCGGTGTTGATCATGGCGATGCTTGTAATTAGCATTGGCTTTTTGCAAAATCTCATGGACCTGTTAATGAATGTGTTGAATCCACTCAATGAATCTGGTGGCTTTGTTGGCCTTAGACTAAACATGGGAAGATTCTTCCTGTGTGGTTGCAAGAGATAGTGCAACATCAATGGGACCCAAGGTTTGGAATCCTAGCCCCACTTGAAATGGGCTATGGTCAGTGGAGATATGGAGAGCCATGTTGTAGTTGTATTGAACATAGGGAAGACTCTCATCCCATGTACATGGATTCTTAGAGTTGTACATGCGTAGGATGTGCATAATCATCCGACTAACGACCTCTGTCTGGTCGTCGGTTTGGGGGTGGAAAACAATGAATTTAGTGAGCTTGGTGTCCAACAATGACCAGACTTGACCAAATGTGTTAAGGAACCTGATGTCCCGATATGAGGTAATGGTCTGTGGTATCCCAAAATGGACCCACACCCGTTCGAAGAATATCTTGGTAGTATCTGTCATTGTGATGCTCTTCTTACAGGATACGATAATGGCCATCTTAGAAAACCGATCAACCTCTACAAATACATAATCATTGTCATGCTTGGTGGACGAAAGGCCAGACTTGTAATCCATCGAGATGGATTCCTAAGGCCTCTTGGGAGTAGGAAGAGGGGTGTATAAGCCTTGCTTCTTGATGGCTGACTTGGCAATGGCACATGCAGTGCAAGATCTGATATACTTGTTGACGTCTTGTCGAAGTTTTGGCCAATAAAAATGTTTCTGTAGAATGACCATAGTTTTCTCCATGCCAAAATGTCCCACCATCCCGTTGTAGTAAGCCTCCCAAATCAGCTTTGCATGCTCTATTGTGGGAACATAGAGGTGGCCCAGATGGAATAACAATCCATCCTAGATATGAAAATCGATGACATTCTCTCATGTACCCAAGAGCTGATAGGTGGTGGAAAAGTCAGGGTCACGCTAATAAAGTTGGGGCCACTGAGATGCCTCATGCCCACATGAATGGAGCATTTTGGTGAGTGCAACAACAAGAGGGCGACTGAGGACGTCAACGACACGATTTGTGCTCCATGTCTTATAATTTATGTTGATATGGAACTGTTGTAGGTATGTGGACTACTTTTGATGGCATTCGTTCTGCAACTTCCCCTATGTTTGTATGAACTGCAAAGGCTTGTGATCAGTGTGGATGATTGTCTCCTTTCCCAGAATGTAATGCTTCCATTGATGGCAGGATTGCACAATGAAATACATTTCTTTTTCATATGTTGATTTTAGGGGTGAAATTTTGTGCATGGGCAAAATTAGAGGGTTTGGAATTTTCTTTGGGTGAATTATTCTCATAGAAACGGTAGAAGGGGTTGGGCTACAAATAGCCCCAAATTTATTTTAAAAGAATCATATTTAAAACCCTTAGCCTGCAAGTATTTGTGAGGGGAGCACAAGGAAATCTATTTCACCATGTAAAATTCGAACAAGTTCCTTCCATTCGCCCCGATATTTTGCTAGTCGAATTTTTTCTGAGGTATTTCACCCTAATTTTTTGTTAAAGGAAAATTTTTAGATAGTTTGCCCCAATTCATGGGAATGGCAAGGCACACACAATTTTTCTCATGGGAATCCAACTGGGTCTGTCTCCATTCTTCTCTGATAACATAAGATATTATTCTCCACCCGTTTAATCAAATAGATGGAATTATCTAATTTGGGTTGAACTCATACACATCATTCATATAGAGACTCTTGCAACCCTAGCTGGCATTAATTCACTTATCTTCCATACAGACTTTATATATAAAGTATACTTTTCCTTAGGCCTTTAGTTTGTCTCAGATCTGTCGGTTGTCATGGCGCTTTCAAAGGGATCAGGAAAGAAGAGGAAAAAATATTAGAGATAGAGGGAATTGCATAAGCTCCCATGGATGAGTCATATTGGTGGCATTACTTGTCCCAGAGGCTCTGTACTACATGTTCTATAGTAGCCATAAATTTATTTGTTCACAGAGCATTGTGCATTATTTTATTTCTCTGTGGAATAGTGTTTGGCCTTGTATGAAATGATACACGAGTTTCTCATATTTAATACAATTTATCTTATCTTGGTTATTGTTGGTGATCTCATTTAATTGAAAAACAAGCACACAGTTTCATAGAGAGATCTGTTGTGATTATTTGAGGTCATTCCAATGCATAAGGGACTGAGGGAATTCGTGTTATTTTTAATCAATAATGGGAGGGGGATTCTTCATGGGTTTATGCCACTCAAATTTGGTCGATCTTTCCTATGGGATTACATGTGTAATAGAATGTTGGATTCCCTCACTACTTAATAGGTGAATTTCACGTGGATCAATACTAGATCTTTTGCTTGACATTCGTAAGTGGAGTGCCCTTCTTTTATCTTAGTTTTGATGGGGAGAGGATTGTTTCTGTTGTTATTTAAGGTTTTTGACTTTTGATACTGCTTCCAATAATTTTCAATGTGCTATGGTTGTAAAAATAAAGAAAGGAGGCAAATAAATCAGGATACCCATGGCATGCCCACTTATTTTATATTAAAGGTATTGCATCTGCAGTTCAAAAAATATCATGCTATGAACACTTCATTGCACTTGGATCTTCTTTGAGATTTGTTTATCATTTGGAAAATATTTCTTTACATCCTTGCCAATGGGCAATCAGTTGGTCTTGGCCAAGTTTCAAAGAAATTATGCGGTTAAAAACATTTTTGAGTGGTCTATTTCTCTTTAATATATGTACAATTCATTGATCTTTTCTTTACCATTTTGATTCCATGAGACTTATTAAATTCCCTCGTTCTATCGTTCTATTTGTGGCTTGGGAAGCCTACCCTACCTATGGCTTGGGAAGCCTACCCTACCCATCTGTCTAATAGGAAATGTCAAGCTTCTGTAGCTAGGATAAAAATGTCAAACCAGAAAGATTTTGGACAAGGAGTTTGGGACGAGAGCAATATTTCATATCTCAAAGTTCCGACATTCAAAAAACAGTAGGGATATGTTATGTTTTCTTTCTTGTTGGTTATTTTACTGAAAATTATAACTCCTTTTATGAAGAATCTTGTACCATAGAACTGTTCCAGCCACGACAAAGTATTCTAGTTCTAAATCCCCAAGATAGATGGTAAAAGAACCATCTCTCATTCATGGGAGCAACTAAACAGAAGCCTTATCTCTAGCTTCTTAATAAAAAAAGACAATTAATGGTCATATTTGAAAGGAAAGTGGTTGAAATGGTAAGCATATAGGAATACCTATGAAGATAGATAGAACTTTTAATGAGTAGTTGTTTATTCATGATCTTGTAAAGGCTAAAGGATGAAAATTTGAAGATATTAAAAGATTTAAACTTCCAACATTGAATAATTAAATTTCCTTCTACAGTGACCACTTAAGTAACAAAATTATACATGATACACAGGCCCAAATGTAGAAGATTGACCCCAAGTTCAAAATTTCAAATCCAACAAGAAACACAGAAAATGGTTAAGAAAAGTTGTTGTCTTGCACAGAGTTTGCATACAAGTTATAGTAGAGGCCATATTAATGTGGAATTAAATCTTGAACAAGAGACATGCTCTTATAATTGTGCAGAGAGGCCCATTCTATAGCTCGGGTGGGGGGGGTAAGGTTAAAGTTGACTAAAAACAAAAAAGGAACTAACATAGATCATTCTTTACTCGGATCTATTAAGTTTCAAGTTTATCAAAAAAAAATCTATGATGCAAACCTAAATGATTTCAAATCTTCAAAAACTATTTAACCACATTGAGATTTGAAGCTCAAGATTTTTTTGTCCATATGGGAGCTTAATAGATTTGGGTTTACAAGGAATCTATGCTAGCTTAGTAAAAATTTTCTTCAATATGACATCACAAAGACAAAGACAAAAATCATACGAAAGGGGTCTCATAAAGCACACATGCATCCCTAAGCAATGTTAGAACCGGAGTGCCTAAATATGATAAGACATTTTTTCAGGTACTTGCACCCAAAAGTTGGTTTCTGAATTGGCTTACTTGAGCACTACATGCTTTTGATGCATGTAGTACTTCAAAAACCACCCTTGTTTTCCTACCAATGTAGTTTTTAGAGAATGCATTAGTAATAGTGACACCTAGACATGGGAGAAATGATAAGTACAAAAAAATTGTTGTCTGAGACGAATATTTCTCCATTTAATCTTGACAGTGACAATGAATAGGACAATAGATTAAAATCAATAAAGGAAAACCCAACAAAGTGCTATATAATATATTGGTTGTGTAAGCCTGTGAATCTGGTTTGTTTACCAACATGCACAAAGGGATATGAATGCTTGTTTGTCCATTGCCTAGTTTTTTTGAGTTCAAGTGATAGTTCTTCAAGGCAACTGATTACCTAAGTCTTTATTCCACATCTTTCCTCATGTGTGACCATATTTGTATTATTTCAGGGTTTGTCAAAGTCATAATGTGGTTATTTAGAAACCAATTGCCAAGATTTCCAAATCCTTCTAAGAACACCTGATCCAAGAAATTTGAAATCTTTGAATCCAACTATATCAAAGATATTGAAAGGACTTTTTGTTCCATTTACATAGATAGAAATTTGTTCGCAATGAAAGATAAAAACCTACAAAGGCACATTCCCATTCATATCCCTGATGACTCATTTAACTGTTGCTATTACCCTATGATTGTGTACATTAGTCTCCAGATTTTGTTGGCAAAGTATAGATGTCCAAGGAAACTAGCTAAGGGCCTCTCTTACCACCCTGCTTCCTTAAAAGAAATTGTTGAAGAAGAATTTTTTATTTCTTATATGCTTGAGCATTCCACCCAAACCAAATCCAAATACATAGTTAACAGAAAATAGGTTACCATAAGTCACACTCCATATTATTGTAGAAAATACAAAACATAACCGATGAAATAATGAATCTCATAAAAAATTGAAGCATAGTCTTTCAGTTATGGGACCATTCCAAATGATTTACCACTCTCTTTCTACTTACCTTGAACCATTTATTTATTGCAAATTATATAGTGTTCCCAATTTCCATCCATTCCTTTGTGTCAGTTGTTTCATCTCAATTATACCTTTATTTTTTAATATTTAACAAGGAGATGCATTTTGTTTATCAAGATTTTTTCACCTTGACATAGGCACAAGCTAGATTTCACTTCAGTTGCACAAAATAGAAGCATGCTTTAGGGGGAAGAGAAGGGAACATAGTAGTGGAGGTAGTCACACTTTTCTAGTTTCATATATATTAACCAGTTGATTCACACATAGTTCAAATACAATACTATTCAATTGCATTTCAATTATATTTTCTTCACATTGTACCTCTTCAATCATATCGAATGTTGTGGTACAATATTATTCAATTGAATTTCAATTACATTTTCTTCACATTGTACCTCTTCAATCATATCGAGTGTTGTGGTTTTGGTTGTGTAGAGTGTTTGTCTATGTATGATTAGACACATCACAAGGTGACTACCTCAATGATATGAATTAGAATGCAATTTTGTCTTTTGGTAGTATAGAGTGTTTGCCTATATATGGATTAGAAACATCACAAGGTGACTGCCTCAATGATATGAATTAGAATGCAATTTTGTCTTTTGGAGATGCTTACAGTCAAAACTTTGTATGCTTAAAACAATTTCAGGAATGTTCCAGAAAAAACCCTCATCCACATTCAATGTCCAACAGAGTTTAAATATGTGACCTAATTCACTCTAGAAACTCCTTTGTTTGAGCATGCATATTCAACATTCCATCCACTTGTGATTCCTAACATTTGTCTAACCAGTAATAAAAAAATGGAGAAAGCATATGCATTTTAGAAAAAAGACAACAACTATTACCCCATGTTTTAATTAAATCATTACCAACAATTCGAGCTATTATTAGTGGCTATATGTCACAAAAAATCATTTGGCACTACTCTGGTGAATTGTGTGTGTAAATACTAAATAATGAATTCTCAAGCTCTTGAAAGCATGATCTTGTTGATGAATGAGTTGGAGCTCTAACACAATGACAATACCAGATATCAAAGTGCTTCACTTTGAGGAGGAATGGAAGTGAGTTGAGAGAAGATAATAGTGCAAATCTGAAAATTAGACTTTGGTTTCTCATTGTTATGAGTAATTTTATCGTTGTTTTAATGAGCTGATTTGTTGGACAGTTGGGCTGAAATGTTATGTGTTTTAAGTTTTAACACTCCTACTTTAAGCTAAAAAAAACAGATTTAGTGTTGTTAAAAATCTACTGTTGTAAAAGTATTTTCAGATATGTGTGTTAGTTGATATTGTGCCCAAAGGGCTGTGATATTTATCTCTCCTTAATGTATATGTTCAGTGCCTATTTTCTTGAGCTTCTTTAGTGATTGTGTTGGAACAAAAAAAGGTATATTGTTACTGTCATTTAAATTTTAGA
This sequence comes from Picea engelmannii, assembly GCA_009831015.1. Taxonomy (NCBI): domain Eukaryota; kingdom Viridiplantae; phylum Streptophyta; class Pinopsida; order Pinales; family Pinaceae; genus Picea; species Picea engelmannii. The sequence goes on along the minus strand of ML821062.1, from coordinate 108,415 downwards.
TTCAACCTTAGGGATGAAAGTTCAACCTCAAGTAAATGAGATGGAAATTCTGAAGTGTTTTAAAGAAAAGATTTCCAAAATTTCCACATGCTATTAGAGTTGGTTTTTAATTGATTACTCTCTTGGTAAATAAGAAGTTGGATATTTCAATTGCTTTGTGCCTTATAGAGGTGCTTGAATCTTGATTGGTTGTTGTGTATATAACCCTGGTGTGCTTGGCAGAAGTGCTTGAACCCTGGAATGATAATGTACTTGATTTGTCATTGAATTTGGTTTGAGGTGTGCTTTAGATTTGTAGGGATCATTATTCTTGGTCTTTTAGAGAGTGTGACAGGTTGAAAAGTTCTTCCAATTTTACATCTTAGAAATACATGTTGCAAATTCTATTGGAAGAACTTTTCAACCTGTAACACACTCAATATTTCGGCTCAGTTGTCCCAACAAATCATCTTATTAAAACAATATTGAAACTACTCATAAGTAATGTATTTCTAAGATGTAAACATATTTCTTGACTGTCTTTTTAGAAACACATTACTTAGGAGTGGTTTCATTATTGTTTTAATGGGCTGATTTGTTGGGACAATTGAGCCGAAATGTTGTGTTTTAGCGCCATCCCTAGATAAATATAAGAAACAGATTTTCGGTTGTTACAAATTGACTGTTATAAAATTAATTTTCAGATCTGTGTGTTGGTTGAGATTGTGCCGTAAGGATTGTGATATTCATCTCTCCTTCAAGTGCATTTTCAGTGTCTATTTGCTTGAGCTTGCCTAGTGATTTGGTTGGATAGAAGTGAAGTATATTTTTTCTGTAATTCATATTTCAGATTCCGCAATAAGGTTGAAATTCTATGCAACAGATCTGGGGATCCTCAAATAAATGAGGTGAAATTTGTGAAGTGTTTTAAAGTGTGGATTTTCAAAATTTCCATAGCATAATGGTTGTGCATTTGCAGAATGGCATAATCATGTAGGCATGAACCAAATAAAGCTAGGACAGTTGTTTTTTTCCAATTAGCATAAGTATTATTGAGTCAGTTCTTTACACTATTTACTCTAATGGGTGTTGGGTATGACATAATAATGCAGTTCTAAACCAGGGAAAGCTAGAAAAGTGGTTTTATCCAATCAACATTAGTAATATTGAGACTCATTGACACCATTGTGTATTGGGTAATCATATGCATCTCAGATGCTACAGATCAGGCACTTATCAAGTGATGAAGCACAATATGATTATTTTTATGTTCTTGCATGTGTTTTTTCTTCATTTCTGTAGATGTTGTGAGCTTTCATTCAATTTTGAATTTACTGCTATAGTAATTTATGTTATTTATGGTGGTTTTTTGGTAAAATTATTTATCTTGTATATTGTGTTATTCTTTATATTTTATGGGGATAAATTATCTCTTGTTGGGCTTATAAGATAATTAAAGAATGTTGGTTTTGTATTTTATCCACCTGTTTCATTCGTGTTGTTGAATTAGCTTAGTAAATGTAGAATAGATATTAAATGCTATTATTGTGGCAAGTTAGATCATAGAAGCAGAGTTTGCAAGAAGCAGACGTGGGATGAAAAGTACAACCAGAAAATTCTTCGGATGATCAGCTGGGAAAGAAACATGATAATGTGACTAAAAATGAGGAGGAAGAGTTATATGTGTGCATGGTAAGAAACAAGGATTCAAGGAGTGGTAAGGATGATTGTTATGTTGAATTAGGGTAATCTAGATATTTTAGTAATAATATTGATTGGTATATTGATCTTGTAGAGAATAAATTTCAATATGACTATGTTTTTTGAGTGGTGGAAAAGAATACAGGGTTAGAGGAAAAGGAAATGCCATACTTTATGTAAGAGGTAAGAAGGTAATGATTAAAGATGTCTATTATGTTCCTTGTTTGGAGAAGAATCTACTTTCGATTAGGATTTTAATGAAGTGTATCCCACAGTTACATATAAATTTTAGTAATAATAAGTGATTTATTGTTGATAAGAATAACAAAAATATGGTTTCTATGGGTGTGGAAGAACAAGGTTTATTCTTGTTGATATAATTTGAGAAAGTAATATTTTTTAAATAAAGGGGTGGCTATAATTTCACTGAAAAATCAGCCATAATGCCTAGGTCAGAGAGGTGTCAGGGCCTAGAGGAGCCAGATTGTGAGAAATGAAGCACTAGATGTTGTTGCTGAAACAAGTCAAAATCAACAGAGAGAAGGAAAACAATAGGTATATTATGCATTATATGTTGTAATACATAAGAATAAGACACTTAGGGCGGTGGAAGATGAAGTGGTAAAGAAGAAGAACCTCAAGGAGGGTGAATATTAAGTGGTAAAACGTGATGGTGCTTCCTTATAAAAGAAAACAAAAAATTTTGATATGTTGGACCACCAAGATGTAAAGGAGGTCATTTTAGTGAACAAGTCAAGTTTTATGTGAATGGTCGAAAGGTAGACTATTTAATCAACATTGGCTCTGATCCAGCTGGTGAGTCAATGGTTAGATAAAATGATGGTGATGCAAATTGAACTTCATCAACCTTGTCAGATACAATTCACTTCCAATCACTATTCGAAGAGCTTATCTTGTGCATTGCAAACATCTTGTTTTTCCAAAGCCTTTTCTTATTGCATTAGCTTTTGGGGTTACTTCAAAATTGTTTTCACTTTTCTAGGAGAGCTCTATGTCTCATAGCCCCTTGGTGATGCTTCATGGAGATGTGGATGACTAAGTTTGGGTGTTATACCTTGGTTAGAGTGCTAGAATAGGGCCCATTTCCCCTCTAAATACATGAGTATTTTTTATATTGTCATAGGCATGCTAGCATCTCCTTGTGAGGAAGAAACCACCATTTCGAGAGAAAATTGGTGCTTCCATCTTCGGGCTTATTATAGCAGTGGCAAAGAGATCATTTCCATAATAGATTACGCTAGTAGAGATGTTTTTATTCCAACTCTTAGAGATAGTATTGTTGCATGCCAATCCACATACTGAAATCTAGTTTACTGATCCAGATGGATATCGGTGGCCACCCACCTTTTCCAACTGGCTCAAAACAGTTTTTTGGCAATTTTGGCAATTTACTATTTTTAGCAGTTTTCACTTCCGAAGCCATTTTGAGGTCAAGGATGATTTTAGAGGCTAAATTTTGCTCATGGGATAATTTTCCATGGTTTTTCCCCAAAAAAGATTCGCTATTCTAAAAATGATTCGCCCAAATTCTATAGGATAAAATTATTTTACCTTACAAATCGCCAAAATTTTATACAAACTATATAAAATCCTTAGAAATTTGAATATTTTTACAAAAATATTGCCAAATATTTATAGTTGTCATATGAAGGATTACTAAGATTCACCAAGGTTTCTACATTTTAAAATAAATTTCCATCCTTAAAATCATCCTTATTTGAGGTCCTAAATGATGTTTTTTGGGAAAACAGGTTTGCAATATGTAAGTTCCTTCGATATCGTGCCTAAAATGAATCTCCTCGATGATACCTTTCCAACGGGCTATCATACACCTAAAATGAAGATCGCATGCAAAAATTACGACCTCAGGAAGTTGATGTACTAACATACCCAAACAGGGCCCACATGACTTTTGGCGCTTCATCTCCTAGGGTTAGGTTTTTGGATGTATAGGGTTTTTGACATTCCTGCTTATTGTAAAAAGGCCTCCAGAGCCTCATTGTAATGATCTTCTGGTGAATGAGTGCAGCTGTCACATCTATTCTCAGAGATAAGCCGTCACCATTCCAACAAGCTTGTTTCCACTGCATTTATAGTTTTCAGCTTATTTCATTATTGAATAGAAAACCAGTTTTACTGCATCTCTGTTATTTTATGTTAAACACATGTTAATAATCTGTATTCATTTCATTATGTTCATAAAATATGGATCAGTGGTATCAAAGAGGTCTTCTCCTTGTCATCTTAATGCATGTCCCCAACGAGGTCGGAGTACAAAGAGTTGGGTCTCGAGCTTGTTTCTTTTTGAGGAAAAAAGCTCTCGCATGCCCAATCGACCTCTCATGGTAAGAGAAAAGAAAGATGACGGGATAGGAGATCCTTTCAAAATTTTGATTGAGGAATCCCTCACGCAACCGAGGAATGAGATGATGGATAGTTTCGCGCAAATCCTTCGGTGGCTACCAACAGTCGACGCATCTTCTTTGAATGGAGGCGCCGCCCCCTTCAAGGTACAAATAAACTTCAATATTCCTATATTTGAAGGTCAGATAGACACAGATGTTGTATACAAGTGGTTGAATATACTAGAAGGGTATTTTTCTGTCCATAAATTTTCGAATAGAGAAAAGATTACATTTGCACTCCTCAAAGTCGTTCCCCATGTCAAAGATTGGTGGGAAACTTTATGTGAGCAAAAGGAAACAGAGGAACCCTCATTATTTTCAGTCACAGTTGCCTAGGAATCCTTCAGGGATGCTATTAAGGAACAATACTACCCTGTTGGAAGTTATGACGACCTATATACCAAATGGACCACACTACGGCAAGAAAGAGACCAAGCAGTGCCAGATTTCACAAATATCTTCCATACCTTGCGCACCAATATGGGTATCAAATATTCGGAGCAACATCTAGTGCTCAAGTATCATGGTGCTCTGCATAGATACATCCAGACCGAAATGGAATTTCTGAACATCTCATCCTTGGGCACGACCTACAGATATGCTGTCAAAATCGAGCAGAAGTTCAAACAAAAGACACGGCTATTTGGGCCTGGGAACCCCTCACAACAAAAGCCAGGAAAGGGTGGCTCCAACCCACATAACAAAGGATAGAGAAAATATGGACAATATCAGGACAACTAGTCCAACCCGCAAGCAAAGAAGGACACCAGAAAGACAAAGAAAGATACCGGGAAGTGGTGCGACTTCCATAAGATCCCTTGGCATAACACTGCTGACTACCACTCAAAGCATTCGCTAGTGGCCGAAGTGAAAGCCTCTGAATCAGATGCGGATTCTGACTCTAAGCCAGAACTAGAACGGGGAAGACAGATCATTGACGCGGAACCTAATGCCACTGTTGCTACCACCAAGCTCCAACCTGGTGAACCAGATGAGCCAGAAGAAGGAGAGCGCCTCTTCCATTCACAGATGTGGGTAAAAGGCACCCCGCTACACTTCATCATTGATAGTGGTATCCAGAAGGTCCTCATCTCAGCAGAGGTCGTCAAGCGGTTGGCCCTGCCAACAACGTCGCACCCACAACCCTACACCATTGGATGGCTCTGCCAAGGAAGCGATCTTCGTGTCAGCCAACAATTTTGATTTTCGTACGGCATCAAGCCCTTCAAAGATGAGGTGTTGTGTGATGTAAATCCTCTCGAAGTTTGTGATGTTCTTTTGGGCCAACCTTATTTATGGAAACATCATGCTATATATGAGTCCAGGCCTCGTAGTGTTATTATTACTTTGAACAGGAAATTGTACAAGATACCTAAGGCAGTCCCACCTAGTGTTATTTCCTTGATCTCTGCTAAGCAATGTAGGAAGGTCATCTCTCAGACGGGGAAGTTTGTATTCTTCATGATTCTCTCTCAGAATAAGCGAAATATCATAGCCACATCTAGGGTCTCTGTAACCGACCTCTCCACACAACAGAAGCAAGTAGATAAGGTCGTGGAAGAATACTCGGATATCTTCTCCTCACCTACAGGGGTACCTCTACACTGTCAGGTCAAGCACCCCATCGATCTGACCCCCGACGCACCGCTACCCAATGGGCCAGTCTATCACTGCTCTTTGTTAGAGAATGAGGAGATCAAGTGACAGATCCAAGAACTGCTCCACAAGGGGAACATCCGTCCCAACTCATCACCTTGTGGGAGCCCAATTGTGTTGGTATAGAAGAAAGATGGAACCTAACGACTCTGTATTGATTACCGGGCTCTGAATAAAATTACAGTCAGAAACCGATACCCAATTCCCTGAATCAACAACCTCCTTGATCAACTCACGGGGGCCAAATACTTCAGTAAGATTGATCTTAAGTCTGGATACAACTAGGTCCCGATAGAAAAGACAGATGTATGGAAAACCGCCTTCAATTCAAAGGAATGCCTTTTTGAATGGTTGGTCATGCCCTTTGGTTTGACAAATTATCCAGCCACTTTCATGAGGATGGTGGATGATATCATGCGACCATTCACCAATAATTTTGTAGTGGCATATCTGGATGACATTCTAATTTACAGCAAGACTTGGGTCGAACACTTGCAGCATATTCAATAGGTTTTGCACACCCTGCGGCAGCACAAGCTATATGCCAACTTGGAAAAATGCTCCTTCGGCATGGACAGGGTCCACTACTTGGGCTACATCATTGATCAGCATGGCATACATGTGGATCCAGCCAAGATCCAACTCATCCATGAATGGCTAGCCCCAACCACACTCACTGAGCTTCGGAGCTTCTTAGGCCTTGCCAATTTCTATCGCAGGTTTGTGTTGGGATTCTCCCATATTGCATGGGCCCTCGGCCAAATAAACAGGGGTGGTGGTAAGGAAATTTTTTTGTGGGGTTGGTCCCAACAACAAGCATTCAATAATTTGAAGCAGCGCTTGTGCTTAGCCCCAGTACTTTCACTACCAGACCTACAACATCCCTTTGAGATCGAGGCAGATGCTTCATATTATGTTGTGGGTGTCGTTCTCACTCAGCACGACCACCCCGTGGCCTATCATAGTGAGACACTGTCAGATACTATCCATAAGTACCCTACTTACGAAAAAGAAATTTACTCCATTGTGAAAGCCTACCGCCAATGGAGACATTACATTCTTGGGAAGGAGACAGTCATCCACATTGATCATAAGACACTGCAGTTCATGTAGACACAAGGAAAATTTCAAAATGACCGCCATCAAAAGTGGTCCACATACTTGCAGCAATTCCACCTCAACATCAAGTATAAAACAGGAAGCACCAATTGCATAGTCGATTGCCTCATCAAACCGCTAGTCACGGAACTCACCATGGTGCTAGACTCTTGTGGCCATGAGACCTTTGGATGGACCCAACTCTATGAGACAGACCCTGACTTCGCCACCACCTACCAAATGTTGGGTGCAAACGCAGTTGTCGATAATTTCCATCTTCAGGATGGGTTGTTGTGTCGTGTAAGCCATATCTGTGTTCCATCAAGTGAGCGAGTGAAGATGATCTGGGAAGCCCACTATAGTCGGGTGGCAGGACACTTCGGTGTCAAAAAGACAGTGGCGATGCTAGAGAAACATTTCTACTAGCCGAAACTTCGACAGGAGGTCAACAAGTATATCAAGTCCTGCATAGCCTACATTATTGCCAAACCGACCACTAAGAAATAGGGCATGTACAACCCTCTTCCTACTCCTGACAAGCCATGGGAATCCATCTCAATAGACTATATATCGGGCCTCCCATCCACCAAGCGGGGAAATGTATGTGTTTTTTTTGTTGTTGATCTCTTTTCTAAGATGGCGATTCTAGTTGCCTGCAAGAAGATAATCACAGCAGAGGCCACTATCAAGCTCTTCTTTTAACGATTCTGGGTACATTTTGGAATCCCACAAACCATTGTCTCAGATCGAGATAGTCGATTTCTCATCACATTCTGGTCGAGCCTCTGGTCACTGCTGGACACCAATCTCACCAAATCCACGGCCTTCCACCCCCAGACAGATGGCCAAACCAAGGTTGTAAATCGAATGATTATGCATATCCTTCGCATGTATAATTCAAAGCACCCCCACACATCGGATGAGAGCCTTCCCTATGTCCAACATAGCTACAACCAAGCCCTATATAACTCAACCGGCTACAACCCCTTTCAGGTGGGGTTGGGATTCCAACCATTGGGTCCCATAGATGTTGCACTTCCCCTTGCGATCACCTCAACCGACTCATCTCCTGCTCCAACTGAAGCTGACAAAGCCACCAAGTTCATATAGAAGATATAGCACATCCGCCAACAGGTTTAGGATATCCTACATAAGTCCAATGACAAGTACAAACAGCTCCATGATCAACATCGGGTACCACATAAGTTTCAGGTGGGTGACAAAGTTTGGTTGCACTTGCAGAAAGAACGCCTTACATGACCCCATCGGAAGCTTTGCCCACTCCGTTATGGGTCGTACACTATCACCAAGGCCATAGGGGATCATTATTTTGAGCTCAACATTCCTCCTTTCCTTGGCATGCACCCAGTGTTCAGTGTGGATCTCCTTCACCCTTATTTTCCACCATTATTAGACACCTCAGAAGTAGTAAAACAACTGACACCAATAGAGCTCAACCCTGACTTCATACAATAGGCATCCAATGATCAGATTGTGGACACACAGATCAAGGGCACTTGACAACAAAGGATCCATCTTTATCGAGTCGTCAAAGCAAGGCAGCTCATGCACCAAGGCAAGTAGCTCACACGGGGCCAAATTTAGCAGAAATTTCTTCATCTAATGGGGGACCTTAACGCAGTGGATACCATTGCTTCCTAAGGAGGAAGGATTGATCCATATGGATATTAGTGGCCACCCACCTTTTCCAACTTGCTCAAAACAATTTTCTGACAATTTCGGTAATTTACTATTTTTAGCAGTTTTCACTTCTGGAGCCGTTTTGAGGCCCTAAATGATGGTTTTTGGGGAAAAAAAGGGTTTTCAATATGGAATTTCCTTCAAAATTGAGTCTAAAATTAATCTCCTCGATGATACCTTTCCAACGGGCTATCATACGACTAAAACAGAGATCATATTCAAAAGTTACGACCCCGAGAAGTTGATGTACTAACTTACCCAACCGGGGCCCACAAGACTTTTGGCGCTTCATCTCCTAGGGTTAGGTTTTTGGATGTCTAGGGTTTTTGACATTCCTTCTTATTGTAAAAATTCCTTCAGAGCCTCATTGTAATGATCTTCTAGTGAATGAGCATAGTTATCGCATCTCTTCTCAGAGATAAGCCGCCACCATTCCAACAAGCTTGTTTCTGCTGCATTTTACAGTTTTCAGCTTATTTCGTTATTGAATAGAAAACCAGTTTTACTGTATCTCTATTATTTTGTGTTAAGCACGTATTAATAATCTGTATTCATTTCATTATTCTCATAAAATCTAGATCATTTACGCAGACCATATTTAAGTGGATCACTTGCAGTAGCTTTGAGGTAAAATTTTAGCTATCCCTTAACAATGTTCTAAAGAAAAATTTGATGGTAAAAGAAACAATAAGGGATCCTAACATCAGCACTGAAGGTCGATCTAAAACGTCAGTTAGAGGCCACCCTTTCCTGATGGATTTGAGAACATATTTTTACATACAGTAAGATGTGTCCTTCATATTTTGAAGTTGGATTATTATTTCCCTATTGAGATAAAGTTTAATCCTTTTAAGGATAGGTACCTTTTGGTCATGATACAAGTGTTGGTATGGGAAGTTGTTCTAATTTTTTGGAGTTTTTTCATATGCAGTAGTTGCAACTGGACTTTTTGTTAGGTTTTCAATGAAGGTGTTTGAGTGATGGTTTTGGAAAAGAAGAGTGAAGGGATTTTGCAAGAAACATCACCCAACAGATAAGGAATTCACTGTAGGAATTGTGATTGCAATAAATCCTAGCATATGAACATAATCCCGTCGACATTAAGTGTTCATATAATGAGTCCCTTCAGGTTTTCGTATTGTTGTTTGAGGAGCTTTAATGGTAGTTTGACCATTCCAACAGAGGCTTTTGGTCACAGTTGTAGTATTTTAGATTGTTAGATCAACCTACCATGATCAAGGAGAAAGAAAAATCTAGGTCAGTGATGTTCCTTGATGATCTCGTTCATTTTCTTGATATGCAATGTGAATGAAAAAAGAAGGCTCAGACCAAATGTTTCCAATTCGAATAAGGCTCTGAATGAATGATTATTGATTCGTTGTTATTTCAGCACCAAGGTGTCATTTAGTAAATTAGTTGGGCCTATTTTAGAGTTGTCTTGGATTTTTTATTGAGCTGATATGTATTTTTCTTAACCCTTTAACTATTGTTGTTGACCAAGTTCTTACTTCATGCATGGATTCTTACAAAGGGTTCATATCTAAGGGATGGCACACCTATTTGAGGGATCTTGAACAATTGATGCTTTATTTCCAGCACTGTCTGTAGGGAAAAGGAAAGTGTCCCACATTTGACTCATCATCTTAATGAGAGAGTAGCCATTTTCATTCGGTCATCCTGGTATTGAGTTTTTCATAGATAACTATGGACCATCTCTGGCACAATTTCCCATAATATCCACTTGTATGGAGTTTGTTGGTGTCTCAGAGAAAGCACCAAACATAATAAGGGACATATGGAAATTGTATTTGGTTGTTGCATAATCTAAGGAAGTAATTATACTTGTTATGGAGTGCTCATCCTTTGAGGAGACACCTCATGTTATTATATGATTTTATGCTCAATTCATGGATACAGAAGTAATTAATTCTTTCTTGGAGAGAAGTGTGGATCTATATCTTTCTTACTATTATTTTAATGGAGAGTGGTTATTCTTGATAAGTGTTATATTATGAAGGAAGATAAGTAGTGTGTAGACCCCTTTTGACATGGTCATGTGTATTTTCAGGAGAATTGTAAGGAGATGAGAACTCATGCCAGAAAAGGACCCATTGGCACATTCTCTTATTAGGTTAGTTAATTGAAAGGTGATACTCTTATTTGTATATAGTTGCAGTCAAGACCAACAATCACATGCGTTATGTCCTATTGAAATTTGCGATTATATAAGAAAACATAATTAATGCATTTATTGATCCAACAAGACACGACCAAGAAAAAGTGCAAATGGAAGATATTAATCTTGATTAGCTAGCTATCACTTGCAAATACAAAACATATGGAAATGAGGAACCTAATTTCCATAGAGATTTTTCTGCATCGTCATATATTTGAGACACGGAATTTAGTTGCAGCTACTCGATTACTCATTCCTACACAAAGTACCATTCCAAGATTACAATATGTAATTGAATATGTGTTAGTAATGAACAAGTGTTCAAGCAAAAATTTTGGTCATGCAATAGGCTCATATGCTAACTCACCTCAATGAAATGTGTACAATTAACTGTATTTTCAGAAAATATAGTAGCAAAACAATTTGAATGATAGTGGTAAAATATTTGACATATTATTGGATAAGGGTGGATAAATATCATTCACCACAAAGATAATTTCACAGAGACTAACCTAGGGGGTTTCACTATAAGTTTCCCTATCATACATTCACTTGCCTGATCCGGTGGATTTCATCACCATCATCTGAGACATTTAGAAGTTCCATTTACAATTTATTAATTACTTGAGCCTTGATGGCATCATTAAGGAGTGTGATTATTTCCTTTCCTGCCATCATAAAATCTTGTCACCAAAACCACATTTTTTTCACTATTGGTAAACACATTTCAAAACCATGTGTTCACCAACTAAGCACCTTTTTCCTTTGGATACATAACTTTGGGATCCATAACAAACAAAAAAAATTGGGGGCACAACCCCCAAACTCCCTACCTATATGTAACACCATGTTTCCCCCAGTTTGTAAAAAATAGCGGGACTGGACAAGAACTATGGCAAACTCATAAATGTGAATATGTGATGTAAATGGACCTTGAGGAAAAGGTCAATGAATGTGAATAACATTTTGAATTTTATTGCAGGACTGTTGAGAGGGGATGTGAAAAAAAAGAGACCACGATGGCAGTGGAAGGCACCTGGAAAGGTGGCGTTAACTTCCACCGAGAACTAATACCGTATTTGGACTCCACTAGCCCGGAGAACCAAAAGCGACTCGCTGGCCCTGAATTAAATGACTCGCAGGCTGGTAGGTAGATGGCTTAATGAGGGATGGGGAGGTGAACCGCCTATCTGTAGAGCCATCATGACTGACTAGCACGAGGGTAATCGCGCCACACACAACCTCGCAAGAGGATAAGGCGTGGGGTAGAAGCGATTGCGGGGGCAGACACGAGGGGAGCACTCTGGCGATATGCAGATTGAGTGATAACAGAGAGGAAGGATTGCAACCTTCGCTCCTGGTCACTGGCAGACAGAGAGACGTAGTCTCACAACATCGTGGTCTCAGCTCGGGGGTGGCTAGTGGTAAATCTGCTGGGAGTCGCTAAGCCTATGGTTGGGTGGAAACGAGCACCCCTCTCAGTAGTTGCACTCACTTCTAGTGTTATTTCTGATAAGTGTTTTACATATTGCATCTTGAAATTCATATACTGACATATATGCTCATAGAACTGTGAAAATGTGAACGATTACAGTATAAGAATGTTTGTGCAGTGTTTTGATAAGAAATGATAGATATATGCTTATAACAGAAAGACCACGCATGACTTATGTTGATAAATGAATTTAATTATACATGAGTTGAACCAAGTCATACTTCCAGTCCGTCCTCGGGAATTTGTTTCCCCTTGTCTGTCTCTCGGAATGCCTCAAAATAGATCTCTTCACATAGATTTTCCTCCTTGGAAAGGTTTACCAAGAGCCTGTAAAAAGGACTTGAAGTGCAAGTCTTAACAACCCTGTACGAGGAGGAACGACCCTCTTAAAATCCTGAAGTAGCAGCGTAGGGATAAGTATTGATTGACGGACGAGATTCCATTGGAAGAACCATGGTCGTTCACAACCGTTAGATTGACGAAAGAAACAAGGGCATTACATACCTTGCCCCTTTTCATCTATCTTCGTGAATAGCAAGGAAATCGGGATCGTAGACCCCCAAGGTCCAGGAGAACATCTGGACCGTTGATTTTTCCACATCTATGAAGTAGAGGGAGAGTGCGCGACGTGGGACAGATCTGAACCGTTAGATCCTAGCTAGAAAAACCTGACAGTCGTTGGATCTTTTCAGAGATGCATGAGGGGTAAGCCCTCATGAACAGGAGGTTGAAATTCCCGATGAGAGGCGTGGTCATCGGGATATCGGCACTCGTGAAGTCGGGAGTCACGATGACATGAGGTCGAGGATTTTCATAGTGAAAATCCTGAAACCAATCTGAGTCGTCCATCATAGGAGGACACGTGGGCAAGATCGGCAGCCCATCGACATTTTGGAGATTGAAGGGACAAGTTGTCAGAGTATTTCAGCAGCGGAAACTCTGAAATCACGAGAAGCGACCAGGACCGTCCATCTTAGGAGGAAGTGTGGTGGTAATTGGAGCATGCGGGAAAAGTCCCAAAAGGAAATTCATCCATCGGGAAATCGGGAATCTCGTGGACAAGAATCCCATACACTTCGGGATTCCGAAGTCTGGAATCTCGACAAGGTGAAAAGCATCCATTGTAGGGCCAGCTGTCATTATATCGGCATATCGGGATTTGACGGATCGCGAATCCTGAGGACGAGTACATCTCGGCCTTGGAAAGTCCGAAAACCCGACAGGGGATAAGGCTGCGGTCTTGTGAGATAGTGGTCATGTGGGCCAGGGGTTTAGCCAGGAGGGCTAATATGTAAGAGACCATATCAGTGAATTGGCTCATCAGAGATCGGGGATTCAAGAGAACAGGGAACTCTTGACATCGGGAATCACAAAACCACGAAACCTGAAAGTACATGCATTTCCCACTGTGGAAAGAGTAGCGATTGTACGCAAGGGTCGTAACAGGGATTCCAATGAGCTTCTTTGGCCCATGAACTGATTGAATGACCCTGTGAGTGGACATGCTTGGGAGCGCAACTGCATCGCTTCCCATGTCGGAACTCAGGGATTTGAATGACGAAGAGTCTTGGAGTTGTTGCACTCCGAACTCTCGAGTACCGAAACCCTGAAAGGATCCATGCCGTTAGATCAAGGGAGTCTTACGGCCGTCGATATCCCTTTGGAGGGAACTTTGGAGACCTCAAAAGTTTCGGGGATTTGAATGGGGAAAGGTAGAAGTTGTGTATCACAATTCCCCGAATCGCGAAAAGTCGTTAAGCTCTTGGTTGGCTTAAGCGCATGGACACCGTATAGGGTCACGTGGACAAGACCCTAAGAGAGAAACTTGCCCCTCGCTAAACCCCATAGGACTTCGGGGGTTCTGATTGTTGAGAAATCAATGAAAAAAATTTATGTGCGTAGTGGGTATGTGACACTATACAACAACCATATTGAGGGGCATAGATGTCATGCTAGTAATTTTGGGGAAACTCATAATCCCCACCAAAATTAATTCATAACTAAGTAGAAATGTGACACTCATACTTGGACCTCTCACCCTTGCATCATTTCCAATATCTACGCTCACCCCACCCATCAATGTTTTTAAATCCTAGGACTAATTTAAGAAATTCATTTAGACAACACTCACCACACTAAACTTTATGGTGTGCCTCATCCAATAGTTTCAACACCATCATCTAAGACATTTATAAGGTTTATTTGCAATTTGCTAATTGCTTGAGCCTTGATAGTGTCATTAGGGGTTTGATTTTGTTATGAGCCTTAATCCTTACATTTGAATCACAAACAAGATAGTTAGAAATCCCACACTTTATTTATCAAAATACACTTAAGGTATGGCAACACTTTACAATGATCCTTTTATGGAAGGAATTCACTCATGTTCACTTATGTAGGTAGGAGACCTCTTAATGAGCTAATATCCAATAAAAAATACTCCAATACATTCTTTGTAGTGTCTCCATAAGGAATACTCCATTCTTATTGATAGCTAACTAGAGAACTCTAATCATGACCACCTCTTAACTACCTAATGGACCTTTTTTAATAAGACTACATTACATTTATCCCATGCTAAATAACTAGTGGGCCTTATTTAATCATAACAATCATAGTGGACTTATTCCATTTTACATCGAATGACCACCATAACTATACTATTACTACACTAATGGGCCCTTCAACTCCCCATTACACCCCTATAGGAAATTGGTGAGTTATTGTCACTTACTTCCATAAGTTTTATATTAATGATACAACTCATATTTTTCATCAAACACGCATCCCCATTTTTATCCAAAACCCATGGCCATAAAGGCTCCACCCCATGTTGAACATTATTTGTAGGCATGCCAAGGATGAATGTTTTTTTTGTACTAGTGAATAAAATATACAAAGCATAAACACCATATAATTAATTGGGTTTTGGAAAAGCTTGAGTATTTCCAAAAACAATTTCTCTAGTGATAATAGATGTAAGTTTTGCATGATGGATAGTTATTAGATCACCATAATGCTTCTATATTGGAGTCTTCATTTCTTGAGGGATTAAATTATAGGGTGTTTGTGGATGCATTTATGTTGTTTAGAAATGGGAATGAGCTCTACTTAGCTAAGCGAAGAGAAAAATGGTCTATACACTAGGTTCATATGCATTCATCAAAGGAGACCTATTAGCATGAGACCAAAATTTCTCTATTGCAATTATATTTTTTATAACAAGAATAAAATAACATTACATGTAGCGAGTGGAGGATGATAAAATGTTTAGTGCACTATCATTCTTTAAGTCAAATTTGAAGAACGAGCTTGAAAAAAAACCAGTACAGAGTTTCTGATAATAATGCACATGTTATGGAGAGTTTCATGTAACTAAGAAAGATGTATTCTTATTGGTGCTAGTAGCACATGGAAAAAATACCTTTCAATATAATCCAGGATCATTTATGTCTTCATTACTTTTTTGCAACTCAATTTTGGGAGTCGATATGTAGTAGGATCCAATAGTGACATACATTGCATATGTTTCCCTTAATGGGATTAAAATGGGTGATAAGACTTTGACAATGCATCATGCT
>ML821062.1:73107-83275 GCA_009831015.1 Picea engelmannii | reverse complement strand
TGCACTTTACAATTTTTAGCATGAACTTTTTCAAAAAAAGTAACAAAAGAGAGACTTGAACTCAAGACCTCTTACTTAATAAGGCAAGTTTTAACCAAACGGTCTAGCAAAACATATTGTAATGTTCAGAAGGAGGATTGGGGTTGTTGTTTTTGTTGAAGGAGGATTGGGGGTGTTGTTGTTGTTGTTGAGCATGCTAAAAAAAAACTCTTTTCACACAAGAAAAAAATTTCGCTTCTCAATGACAACAAGGGTTAGATCTTGATTAGCTTACCCGGAAAATGCACATTTTCCCATCTATTTCTGATTTTTCGAGATCACAAAGGGCGTGGGGCAAAGAGCATATGCAGATCTAAAAGAGTAGCAACCCAGAAATAAAAAATACAAACCGAAATAAAATCAAAATAAAACTTTGCAAAAATTTTAAAAATGCGTATTCAGGCTTTATACCTCAGGATCTGACTGTAATGGTCGTATCTTGGGAAAACGGAAACCTTTTCGAGTGAAACGAAAAGTGTTCCTAAATTAAATGAGTGCTTTGAACGCAATGGAATAGTCCCCTCAACCCAAAAATGTACGAAAATGCCAGAAAATGGAGATGAGGCAACTTGGCTTCACAATCTCGATCTACAACAAGAGTAGGTCTTCAAACAGGCTCTAATACCATGTTCGACAACACAGGTATTCCAACAGAGGACGAACACCTTCAGTAACCACTCACATAACCATATCAAAGATCAACACACCGATGTTTTCACGTGGTAAAACCCATACAGGGAAACATCCACAGCCCCAGCCAATGTGGCCACTTGGAGCAGTTTATTAATGCAAAGAAAAATATTACAGAGGGATTTTACAAGAGAGTTTCTCACAATCGATCATTGGAAAATGACCCTCCATGCTCTTTAAATAGAGATCATAGACCAATCAAGTGTTAAGCCACGGATCAATGGTCGTTAAGATCGAGGAGAGTATGAACCGTCGGATCACTCTATGTTGGGAACATATCATGACCGTCAGATCACTCTATGTTGGGAACATATCATGACCGTCGGATTTCCTAACTACAAATGCATACTAATGCATACTAAAGAAACACACTAAGAAACACACTTTTACCTAACGACATATTAGACCAAGTAGATCTTAACTAACTCCTAAGTGTCTAAATATCCTAACAAAAACCCTAGGAGGGTCGTACGGTTCTGCAAAAGAGGAGGGATGACTGGTAGTAGCTTGTGCAATGGGTTCTTCAAGACCTATGCTTTGATACCATGTTGATTTTTCAATAAGCAAGGCTTAAGCATGAATTTCATTCCATTTTATCATTTTACTTAAACCATAAACAATTTGTTGTAGCAACCAAGATCATAAGAAGAAACACCATGCACAAGTACACAAGAAGTATCCTAGGAAACCCTTCTCAACAAGGGAAGAAAACCCAGCCAATCCTTTGCTATATTATTCAAGAGAAATACCTCTACCACCATAAACACCTAACACACAAAAGGGTGCTCACAAACCCTAGAAACCTGGCACCCAAGAGAGGTGTGCACTTTTCCCAAGAGCAAGTGTTTGCTTAAATTTCCAAACTCATACTTGTGATATGTTTCCTCAATGGGGAATTTAACTTTATTTATATTAGACTGGACCTGTCAATATAAGTGTCAATTAGCACAATAGGGAGGACCTCAATAACTTATAATATAATTAATAATTACCATATTCATTATCTTTTATATCAATTTTCTTTTACATTAAGGTGGGGTCGACCTGTACCCTTTACATCACAAATAGGGTTACAGGTAAGTCTGACTCTTTAAAAATATAGAAAGGGATCTTATACACCCACTATTACACAGCCACTAGGGACACATCCATTTGTGCTCAGCTACATGGATGTCTCTCTATCTCACCGCATCTCACAGGAAAACGACACTCACCAGTGCTCAACCACTAGGATCGCGTTCACCTGTGCTCATCCACAGGCATGTCCAACTCAGTAGATCTTCTTTCTCACTGCGTTAGACAGGAGGGTCATCTAGAGTTCATCATCTCAACTCTCAGCTCAAAGGAGGCTAATACATCGTTTCATCTCTGTCTCGGAATGATGCACCCAGCTCATGGGATTTCACACGTTCACATGTGCTCAGCCACAAGCACGTCCAACTCAACAAATCTTCTTTCTCACTTCATTACACAGGAGAATCATCTGGAGCTCATCTCAACTCTCTGTAAGGAGGAGGCCAACACAACGTTCCAATTTTGTCTCCAATAGGAACCACATGCCCAACTCAGGGGCTCTCTCTCAGGTCTATTTCCTGGAGGATGTATCACGCAACTGTAATCATCAACATGTCTTTCCCTTGCTTCGTCTATGGGGAGTTTGCATATCCAAACTCTCGCCTCTTCTGCTTAAATTTATGCTCGATCTTGACAACATATCTATAAGCCGCACCTAATGGTGCGATGTCTAGAAAATCCATTTATGTTTGAATGTATCTATGCATACAACTGTGGTATTTGAGAACTAGATGTTGTTTAGAGTCTTTGACACCCAATTTTGTGTGCAGGGTATGGAAAATATTGGTGAAATGTGGTACTGTTTGGTCCCTTTCTTGATGCAGTGAGGTCCATCTTTTGCATTGGTCCTCGTAACTTCCAACAAGGTAGTATTGTTCTTTAATGGAATCTCTGAAGGAATCCCATGTGGGGAGACCACAAATATTTCAGATTCCTCCATGGTCCTTTGCTCATAGTAAGTATCCCACCAGTCCTTAACACGGGGGACGACCTTGAGGAGTGCAAAAGAAATATTTTCCCTGTTGGAAAAATTGTGGATTGAAAAATACCCTTCGAGAAGATTCATCCATTTATATACAACATCTGAATCTATCAGTCCTTCAAATAATGGAATATAAAAATTTACTTATACCTTGAAGGGGGTGGCATGACTGCTTGACAAAGATGCTTCTCCTGTGGGCAATCGCCGAAGGATATGTGCAAATTTGTCCATCATTTTGTTCTTGTTTCGCACAAGGGCTTCCTCGAGAAAATTTTTAAAAGGATATCATGCTCCATCATTTTTATTCTCATCCCCCATGGGTTGTTTTCAGGCTCAGTGTGGCCTATATTGCAAAGGATCGATTGGTTCAAGTCCCAACTTCTTGTACCCAGATCTTATCGAGGACATGAATGAAGAAAAATAAATGAAAAGAAGATCTCTTTGATACCACTGATCTAGATTTATGAGCGGAATGAAAGGAATAACAGACTGAATAAAATAACATAGAGATAAAGAGAAAAACAACAGATATCCAGTGAACAATAACTTCTATTGAATAAATAAAATAGGATGAAACTATAAAACTGCAGAACTGAAAACAACTTGCTCGAATGGCGGTAGTTATCTCTGAGAAGAGATGTGGCTGCTATGCACATCTGTGTGAGAAGAATGATTACAATGAGCCTCCAAAGGCCCTTTTAACATTACTCATGAATTCCAAAACCATAAACATCCAAAAACTTAACCCTAGGAGACGAAACGCCAAAAGTTATGTGGGCCCCGGTGGGTAAGTTGGTACCTCAACTTCCTGGGGTCATAATTTTTGCATATGCCCTCTGTTTTAGGTGTGTGATAGCCCGTTGGAAAGGTATTCTTGAGAAATACACATTATTCTATCAAAATCTGACTTCGTCTACAATTTGATTGTGGCAAGCCATAAAAACATTGTTTAGGGCCCCAAAATGGCCCTGGAAGTACAGAAAGATGTGCTGACATGAAAAATTCCAAAATAAGCCAGTTGGATTAGGTGGGTGGCCACCAGTTTCCACCTAGAATATTTGTAGGGCTTCATAAAACCTCGGAAGTGTAGAACCCATAATTGCAAAGAAGTACAAAAGAGCATGCTAAACTAAAAACTATCAAGAGGAGCTAGTTGGAATAGGTGGGTAGCCACCGATATCCACCTAAATCAAGGGAGATGTAAAAGACATGCAGAAAATCATCAAGCCCTTGGGTCCTGTTTGTAAAAATTGTCAATTAGAGAAGCATAAAAGAGTCAGATTCAAGACAAAAGAGAATTCTACATCAAAACCCTTGGAGATTGTTCACACCGATCTATGTGGGCCCTCTATGACTAGAATCATACAAGGGAAACACTACTTCATGTTGATCATTGATGACTACATGAGGATGACCTGGGTATATTTTCTCAAAGAAAAATCTGAGGCATCTAAATATTTTAAAGCATTCAAGACTTATGTAGAGAATGAAACAGATCTCAAAATCAAATGTTTAAGATCAAATAAAGGAGGGGAATTTACCTCTAAAGAATTCAATAAATTTTGTGAAGATCATGGAATCAAGAGACAATTCTCAGCTCCAAGAAATACTCAACAAAATGGAGTTGTTGAGAGGAAAAATAGAATTGTTCAAGAGGCTGCAAGAACTATGTTGAATGAAGCCAAGCTTCTAGATGAATTTTGGAGAGATGCAATATATACAACAATCCACATACTTAAACGAGCACAAATTAGAGCTAACCATGAGAAAACACCTTATGAATTGTGGTTTTGAAGACCAACATCTGTGAAACATTTCAGAGTCTTTGGAAGTAAGTGTTACATCAAGAAGGATGAAGCTAATCTAGGGAAATTTGACTCTAGATCAGATGAAGGTATATTTTTGGGATATTCACCTAACAAAAAGTCTTACAAGTGTTATAATATAAGATTGTACAAAATAGTAGAAAGTGCAAATGTGAAAATAGAAGATCTAAAATTGAGAAAAATCAAATCTCAAGATGAATTAAAAATTGATGAATGGAGAAGAACCAGTGATGAAGAAGAAGATGGTGAATCAAAAAATGAAGAAGATATTGAAGAACTACAAGAGAATGAAACACAAATTGATGATGAGAATGATGAAGAAGAAACACCCTTGCCAAAAACACCATCAAAAAGAGTTCAAAAGAATCACCTTAAAAATCAAATTATAGGGGATAAAGATGCAGGTGTAGAAACAAGAAGGAAACTTAGATTTGATTTTGAAAAGGAAATGCTTTCAGTAATAGAGCCCAAAAATATTACAGAAGCTAGCAAGAGTGAAGACTGGATAAAAGAAATGAACGAGGAACTTGATCAAATTGAGAAAAATCATACATGGGAACTTGTCCCTAGACCCAAGGACAAGAAAGTGGTAGGAACCAAATGGATATTCAAAAACAAACTCAATGAAAATGGATAGATCATAAATAACAAAGCCAGATTAGTATGCAAGGGATATGCCCAAGTGGAAGGTATTGAATTTGAAGAGACTTTTCCCGCAGTGGCAAGACTATAGGCCATCAGAATGTTCCTCGCATTTGCATGCTTCAAAAACTTCAAAATTTATCAAATGGATGTCAATTCATCATTTCTGAATGGAAGATTAGAAGAAGAAGTCTATATTGAGAAACCAGAAGGATTCATATTAACAGAAAATCGGGACTATGTGTGCAAACTAAAGAAGACTCGGTATCATCTTAAACAAGCCCCTAGAGCATGGTTCTCAAGACTTGATCAATGTCTGCAAAATCAAGGATATAAGAGAGGGACTACTAACAGTAACATATATATCAAAATTAAGGATCAATATATGATTTTTGTGGTGGTATATGTAGATAATATCATATTTGGAAGTAATCTTACCATACTAAGTAAAACAATTGCAACAAAAATGCAAGAAGAGTTTGAAATGTCTATGCTAGGAGAACTGAATTTCTTCTTAGGTTTACAAGTCACTCAAACAGATAAAGGAATATTCATTTCCTAAGCTAAATTTGCTAAAGAAATTCCAAATGGAAGACAATAAACCTATGTGCACTCCCATGGTCACAGGATGCAAACTAAGCCTAGAAGATGACTCACAAAAAGTAGACCAAACTATGTACAGGTCAATGGTTGAAATTATGTTATATACAAAAACAACAAGACCTGACATCATGTAGGCTATAGGACTGGTGGGAAGATTTTAATATGCACCTAAAGAATCTCACGTAAAGGCAGTAAAAAGGATATTCAGATATCTTAAAGCTACCTCAGACTTTGGATTATGGTATCCAAAGAAAAAATACTTTACATTGAATACATACACTGATGCAAATTGGGTTGATAGTGTAGATGATAGGAAAAGCACCAGTGGAGGAGCATTTTTTCTAGGAAAATGCCTAGTGGCATGGATAAGAAAGAAACAAAAATCTATATCACTCTCTACTGCAGAAGAAGAATACAATGTTATTGCATCTTGTTGCACACAAGTGATCTAGATGAAACAAACTCTAGAGTATTTACAAGTGAAATATGATCTTCCCATCACTATTAACAATGATAACACCAGTGCCATAAATATCTCTAAAATTCTTGTAATGCACTCTAAGAAAAAATATATCCCTGCCAAATATAATTTCTTGAGAGATATGGTTGCTAAAAAATTGGTGAAAGTAGAATATGTAGGCACAAAAGAACAAATTGCAAACATTTTTACAAAACCCCTACCTAGAAGTGCATTTAAAAATCTTAGACAAAAGTTGGGAGTAATTCCCATACCTCATTGAACTGCAAAAAATTCATCAGATGAAGTAGCACATGGACAGGGGGAGCAGAGAAACATATGTCATTGTTGTCAAAGGGGGAGAGAAAAAAATATTAAAATAAAAATTTTATGGTGTTGCCATCAATGCAAAAGGGGGAGAATGTTGTACATTGTAATATTGTGTTGGCATTGACGTCAAGAAGGCCAATATGATTACAGTGAGAGCACTAGAAAAATGTGAGATAGAATTCATTGCAGGTGAAGTTGTAGTAGAGAAAGTTGATTAATGACAACCATTACAATAGCAAAGTTGTGGCAGAAGAAAATCAAAAGGATATTGTAGAGAAATTTGTAGATATTATTGCAGTTGTAGATAGAAAAGTATAAGCTATACAAAATGATATTGAATGACAAATGGAAAAATTTGTTTGGTGTTATGTCTATGTTTGTACCATCTACTGAAACAATGAAAAACAACTATGGCACAAAAACAATGAATATATGTGTTAGTCTCTATAGTATTCTCTCTCTGGGCCTTATCTCAAACTTGTCTAGCATCCTCATTGGAGAAAGCTTAAAAGGAACAACATGGAAAGTATGTGTAGAATATCTACACAGAGGAGAAGGAGTAGCGACTCGAGAAAGCTCTCTTAGAATCAAAGGGTGCAACTGATGAAGCAATAGATACAGTGGTAACCTGTAACCACAAATTACAGAGAAATCATGATCGTCCACTTGGTTGATCAACGAGAATAGATCGTTCGATGGAAAGTAAGAATAAGGAGGAGATCCTATGGTGAAGATACATTTTTGCAAGACAAATAGTGAGGACGTTAAACTAGAGGTAACCCCCCGAAATAATCCTCATCATTGATCGTGTCTCTACCTGTCGAGAAGACGAAAATTTTGGCCCCCCACTACCTTGGGATTATGAAAAGCCCTTTGGCCCCCAAAAGCACCAAAACCATCCATCTCAACTTGCAAATAAAATAGAACTATCGATCTTGATAAGCGATTAAGCACTTGTTTGGCTTAGCGCTTAGACATCGCCCATGGTCATATGGAATAAAGGTCATGAAGTGCTTATGTATGCAATTTAACACATAGAGGACGAGTTTTTCCTCTGACAAGAAGGAATTTTGAATCAGATAGGATCTGGATTTTATCCTGATTAATCTTAAGTGATCCAATACATGAAATGCATTAGAGAACTAATCAAAAAGCTCAGATCTGAACAATTTAAATTGAGAATGAAATAAAGAGGCATGGGATTTTTTAAAAGAAATCGATCCATACCTGTGATCCATTTATGAAAAGCCCTCTTACTAAATTAAAAAGAACTTTTAATTTTGATATATGAATAATAATCACAATAACAAAAGTTATTAGTTTATAAGACAAAACATTACTTAAAGTGAAGAGGTGCATTGTTTCATACAAAAACACACAGCGGTTCAATACTAAAAGACACAATGGTTCAACCTTATACCTTTTGGATAGTATATAAGTAGGCAAACAAGGTGAAAGGAAAGTGTCTCTGAGGTCTACATCAGAAGATCAGAAGCAAATGCAGAGTCCAAGGAAGAAAGACGAAGATACTTTGTTAAGCCCTAATATTGGCTCATTACCCCTTAATTGGGGCATATTATATTAGTAATGTTATTTTATTTATGTCATCTTTAGGCCATTAGTTTTAATTATACCTCCTAGTCTCATATATATACCAAAGAGACATTTTCATTTTGAATCATCTTGTACTTGAACATTTAAGTGGGGTAAAAGGAGGTTTCCCCCTCGAAGAGGCTTATTATCTGAAATTATCTCTTTTTCAAGGCGTTGAGTACTTTTTCTGATGTTTTTCTATGCTATATTGATATTTGGTTCTTAACATATGGTATCAGAGCTCAAGATCTTGGGGTTTCGCTACTACATCTGAGACACCATGGAATTTTCACTATAATTTTTTTTCTACAACGTTTCAAAAGGAACAGATTGGAAGATATTTAGTAGACGGATCAAGGTACGTTGGGTTCAAAATTCATCTCTTGAGGCCTTATACTTTCGGAGATACAGCCTATACAAGATAGGGTTTTGGAATCATCCTGAATTGACTCATTGCGGAATTTTCGCTATAAAAACTTTTCTGTAACTTTTCAGACCCTAAAGTCCAGAGGCTATTTAAAAAAATTAATAAGGTATCTGTGATAAAAAGTTCATCTTCTGGGTCATCTTAAATTTGTATATACACCCTGTGTAAGATAGGGTATATGACTAGTCCTATTGACTAATCTCAAGAAGGTGTTCCAGGTAAAACAATCATAACTTTTTCCTAGAGGATCCAAATTGAGTGGGACTGGTTTCATTGGATCATGGACAGTTTGTAGTATTTATGGTGCAAGTTTCAGAATTTTATATCAATTATTTTGTGCGGGGCATTCTATACAAGTGAGATCTCCTGGAAAGGCCAAAAATCGACAAGTTGTGGGGAAGTTACTGTAAATTCCACTTGGCACATCCAATTTTGATCAAACATGTGGCATTGCAGAGAAGAAATATCAGAGAACTACATAAAAGAAATTTTCATACTCATAAGGGCTGAAACTTGGGAGATACAACAAAATAAATATTGTCTAGCAGAACCACCTCAAAATCAAGGTTCAAAAACGACACTTGGCCAACATGCCACCAAAAAAGGGAACTTCTACACCAAATAAGCCTCCAGAAAATCCTACTTGGACTCTTGATGAAGGTGAAGAAATGCGTAGGGACATAAATGAACTACAAAATAAGATGGATTCAATGGAAGCTATGTTGGATACTAATATGAATGGTTTAAAAGGGGAGATCATGGAAGTATTGAAAATTTTCGTAACAGAGAAGACCCCTGAAAGTGAAAATACATCCCATGAAATTCATGATGAGGACACAAGGAAGGTGAATCAAGAATGGAGAAACTCCAACTTTGGTTTGAATACCAACCACATTCCTAAGATTGATATGAGGAAGTTTGAGGGCAAGGACCCAATCACATGGATACTTCAGATGGAGCAATTCTTTGATCTCCATAATGTGCCACATACACAAAAGGTACAAATTGTTTCTTTATATTTAGAACCTAACAAATTTGTATGGTATTGATGGCTTTGTTCTCACAAATCACTTGTTGCTTGGACAATTTTCACAGAAGAAATGATAGCACACTATGAGGATACAAGGAACAATACCTTCTTTATCCAATTGATAAATCTCAAGCAAAAGGGTTCAGTTACCGAGCACATTGAGAACTTCCAAAGATTGAATATAAAGGTAACTGTTATGAACATAAAATATACATAAATAGATATTCATAACATAATAATAGTTAATAAATAATAATTATTAATAATGAAAGGTCATGTCTCAAATGACACGACTATTGGTAAAGGGCACCCCTGCGTGGGTATATAAGCAAGCCCTCATTCTCAATTGTAATCATCTCATTATCTCATTATATCTTATTATTCATTTATTGTTTACAGTCCTATATGGATTACTTTGTTATATTCCAAGTATTTTGGATAATTCTTGTGTGAGCGAACTTTGTTCGTCTCATTT
>ML821062.1:30111-63000 GCA_009831015.1 Picea engelmannii | reverse complement strand
AACGAAGGCGATACCAGCGAAGAAGTGGACGAAGAAAAAGTACTATTCGGTACCCACATCTTCCAAACCGAGGAGGTCAAGAAATACACAGACCCAAAGCAGAACAGGCACGGCAGACGAAACTTCATGGGCGCCATGGCAGTCTACCCCACAATAGGCATGGGCTGCATTGCCATGAGCATGGAGCTGGACCAATACATGCTCTACAACGCCTCGGGCCCCTGCCCGGACGACTGGCCCGCAGCCCAGCAGCTGATGATCCACGGTTGCGATCCGCTACCCCGCAGGAGATGTTTCTCCGCGGTACCCGGCCACTACACCCGCCCGCTGCCCGTCCCGTCCTCGCTCTGGTCTCTCCCGGGCGACGGGAACATTCGGTGGAACCACTACAAGTGCAAGGGCTTCGCCTGCCTCGTTTCCAAGAACGCCACAAAGGGTTTCTTCAAGTGCGCCGAGTGCTTCGATCTCGCGGGCCACGAGTCGAGGCGCTGGACGGGCAACGGAGATAATAATAATACGGCGGAGTTCAGCGTGGACAAGGTATTAGGTCTCAAGGCGCCCGGAGAGATCCGTTTAGGTCTGGATTTTAGCCCGGGGACTGGGACCTTCGCTGCGCTGATGCGTGCCCGGAATGTTACCATTGTCACCGCTACGCTTAACCTCGGAGCGCCCTTCAATGAAATAATTGCGCTTCGTGGGCTTATTCCTCTGCATGTTTCTGTTAACCAGCGATTGCCCTTCTTCGACAATACGCTTGATATTGTCCACAGTACGCTGTTCCTGGACGGGTGGATCGAGATGGAATTGATGGAGTTTGTGGTTTTCGATTGGGATCGAATCCTAAGGCCCGGAGGGCTTCTGTGGATTGACAGGTTCTTCTGCTCCGATGGAGATATTGAGGGGTATCTAGGAGTGTTCAGAAAGCTGGGATATAGGAAGCATCTATGGATTGTGAAGCCCAAACTTGATAAAGAAGGAGGTGAGGTCTTTTTCTCGGCTGTGCTCGAGAAGCACGGGCAACGGGGATAATTAGGAGCATGATAAAGGGTCAACTATTTGTCTCCTTTCCAAGTTGCCTTTACGATTCAATTTTTTCTGAAATTCACAGAAATGGTAGATTCTAATTTCACAGGTGGATTCAGCAGTTTCTGAAATTCTCGATACTTGGATGATGTAATCTATGAATCAAATAGTGTACAATTTCATCCAACAAAAAATGGGAAAAGGGCAAAAATGTTAACCCTTATCCTACTTAAGGATAAATATATTTCTGTGTATCGCTTCATTTCTTCTTTCATTTACAAGAATAATATCATAATTAAAACACTTGGACTGATTGTATCAGGAGTAAGTTAAACTAGTCTTAAATATTCAAGATATGTCTATGCATATACATTTTATGGAAGCTCCTTGGGATAGCATAGTTGGTGAGACCTGCGCACATTTTCTTGACACTGGTAAGTGGGGAAGTTATTAGTTCAAGCTTTGTGTCTTTGGTTGTTGTTTAGCATCCTTATTATCCATTAAAATGTAGTAGTTCTTAGAAATATGAATATACCTGGTTTATAATCATCATTTAAATTAAAAGTTTTGTTAAATAAAAAAATAACTTTTTAAGAAGATATGTTTTGTTTGTAAATTGATGTGATGGTTTAAAATAGTTTTAATTAGTATGTAACATGAAGTGGTTGGCTTTTAAGTTGATGTTAAGGGTTATAAGTATTATTTATATTAAATAAATAAAAAATCAGATTTAGTTAATCTCTAAGTTGATGTAATCTTATCTTTTCTAACTTTCATATTAATAATTTTAATATTATATTTTATAAGATTTCTTAAGTTTGTAATTATTATTTATATTATGGTAATGATTGCAAATTTTATTCTTAAAATGTCATTTTATTTTTCCTTACTTTCATGTTAACAATTTTAATATCATATTTTATAGGGATTTATAGGTTTGTAATTATTATCTATGTAATAGTATAGAATTGCAAGTTTTGCTACTAAAATGGCATGATCTGATCTCATATTTTCTCACTTTCTTATGAACAATTTCAGTATCATATTTTATAGGGCATCATAAGTTTGTAATTATTATCTATGTCATGGTTTGATTTGATCTCATCTTTCCTCACTTTCTTATTAACAATTTCAATATCATATTTTATAGGGCCTCGTTAGTTTGTACTTATTATCTATGTCATAGTTTGATCTGAACTCATCTTTCCTCACTTTCTTATTAACAATTTCAATATCATATTTTACTCATAAATTTGTAATTATTATCTATGTCATGGTTTAATAATTGCTAGTTTTATTATTAAAATGACATCTCTCGTGAATAAAATTAGCTTTCAATGTATTACTCTCATTCCTTGCACTTATGCAATGGGTGTTATCAGTCACTCTATGATGCAATCCAATATCTGGACTCTACTAGAAGAACAATATAACTATTGTGTCCATTGTGAGGAAGCACATTATTTGAAAACAATTCAGTTATCAACAACTCTATTATGTTTTATTAAAAGACCTACATTTATGATGCAAATCATTGTCTACAATAAATACAACATGGCTATTGTTTCCACTTTGAGGAAACACATAATTTGAAATCAATTGATCTATTGCATATTAGTAAGTCTTACTATATAGATAAAGAGATTAACACCAAATAAGGGTTATACAGTCCTTTGAATATGATATGTCTCATAAGTAAAAACCTATGTTGCATTGGTTTTCGGGACGGGGGAACGACAGGGACGGGGGGACGCGTCCCCGGGACGGCTAGAGCGCACCCCCAAATTTTTTCAGGGGACGGCGGATTGGGGACGGCAATAATATATATATATATATATTAAAAAATATTAAAATTCACCATAAACATTTATAGTTGCTTCAAGCTTGTAAGCATAACAAGCTATACTATACAGTATTATGCACAGCCCATACACTTGCCAATACTGAAAAAGCTCGAGCAATTTAAAAAAGGGTTGAGTGACATTTCATTATTGGCTGCTAGACAAGAGAAAAATGCAGTTTCGCTTTAGGAAACTTAAGTGAGAAATGTCTCTATAGCAGTTTTTCTTACTCATATTTCTTGTTAATGAAAATTATGTTAAAACATAAGATGCATTCCCTTCTCAATAGGTTTTGCAGATTTTTATGGTTGTGTTGAAAACCACTATAAAACACTTTGGTTTTGTAAAGAGATTAGATTCATATTTCAGATTAACAAGGTGATTGAATAGGAATTTATTCAAACATTTAGTACCCAATCGAAGTCACTACTATCTGATTGCTTTCACAATGCTTGAGGTTGGAATGATGGAAGCACTATAATTGAACAACTCCTGGAAACCCATGTACAATATGTAAAAGCTAAGATGACCAGAAAAATGAGAAGAACAACAACAGTAACCATAAGGATCATCCCTTTGAAATGTTTCATTTGTTGTTTTTTTGACATGGAAACTTTGCTTGTTGTAACCATGTTGCTGAAAATACAATATTTAAATCACCAAAAACCCAAATCAAAACCCATCATACAAAACCCATGTTTTGAGCTACAACTTTTACAACAGATTTATATTCAATGCAATACAAAAATAATGGATGCCAATCATCAATTTCCATGATTTTCAAGACTGAAGATATATGCCTGGAATATCCTCAAAATCTGTCCAAAAAACTCCCTAAAATCTGCTAGAACATCCTCAAAATCTGTGCGGATCGTCCCTGAAATCTGTGCGGAACGTCTTGGGGACGACCAACAAGTCCCCAAGTCCCCAATGGAGTCCCCAACAATTTGGGTAAGTTTCCTAACGGTCCCCAAGTCCTCGGAACGTGGGAATGGCGGGTACGCGGGTTTTTTTGGGGGGGACGGGTCCCCGTGCAACATAGGTAAAAACTAATATTCTTTTGTGTCTCACTTATGCAATGGAAACTATTCAACAACTCTAGTATTTTTTATTTAATAACTTACTTATAATACCTCATATTATATGTATTTGAATTAGTCTTCCACTTTAGTGATCAAAAACAAATAAATAAATAACAATAATAATAATAAATAAACTAATTATATAATAATATAATAGAAAGTAAAAATAAAAGAATAAATAAAAATAAATAAAGTGGAATTTAAAGGAAACGCTAATAAAATGGTAAATAAAGTAAAACTAACAAAAAGTGCATTATTAACTAAATTTAAAATATAAATGTTTGGATGAGAAGTGGACTCTCTGGAAAGAGATTTTTGCATAGATACAATTAAAGAATCATTATTTAATGGAGGTTGGAGAGGTTTTGAGGAATCATCTTAAACTTTGAGATTTTTCTTTTGGAGTTTGGGCTTCATGTTGAGAAGATTGTGAGGGAGGTTGTAGTTTTATGATAGAGTTTAGATCATAATCATAATTAAATAAAAAAAAGTGTATGCATCAATTAAGCAACGAGATTGAAAGTAACTTACTTGGAGGATAGCTAATAACTTCTCTTACAATGAAAATGGTCAAGCTCTCACAACCAACATTAAAATAAGTAA
This sequence comes from Picea engelmannii, assembly GCA_009831015.1. NCBI lineage: Eukaryota > Viridiplantae > Streptophyta > Pinopsida > Pinales > Pinaceae > Picea > Picea engelmannii. The sequence goes on along the minus strand of ML821062.1, from coordinate 58,451 downwards.
CCAAGTTTGGAGAATAACTCTCCTCCCAACTAACTCCTCAATCTAAGACTAAGAACCCCTTGAGCCCTCAATCAATAAAACTATGTCAGATTTTCTCACAATCTCCTCAACATGAAGCTCAAGCTCCAAAAGAAAAATCTCAAAGGTCAAGATGATCCCTCACAACATTCTCAACCTCCATTAAATAATGATTCTCTAATTGTATCCATGCAAAGAATCCATTGCACCCATGAATGATTTAGTTTATTTTTTCTTCAATTCTAGATAACATAATGTCCAAAAGTCGTTAAAGTGAGATTTTAACACTACTCCATGAAAAGCATCCAATGAATGTTTCTTGACCAACTTAGACTATAGACTTTTTAGCAAAGGGTGGTATCTATATATTTCTGAGTGATGTAAAAGGTAACCTACATGGGATGTGTGATTGTAGCAATTGATTTAATTAGTCAATTTGATGCCACATATTGTGATTTAAGGTTGAATTGAACCTACTTACAAAGAGTGTGGAACATTAATTTGAAAAGAAAATTAAAAAAAAAATTGTATCCTTTGGTTGTTGAAGGAAAATATGTGATTGATTCAGTGGATACCTAATATCTAAATATATGATAATGTAAAAGGACTCGTCAATATGAAACTTAGTTTCAAAGTTGTTTTGGAAAAAACATTCCAGAAGGTTTTTGAAATGGCATGAACCATAGAGCTTATTAAATGTCATTAATTATTAGTGAGGAATGCCATTTGTATCATTTACTCATCAAACATGGGGTCTAGTCTTTCCTAATGAAATACCATATGACCACAACATAGCCTTCTTTATGTATCAATGATGTGAATAGAAGAACCTTATTGTTTATTGTCATATTTGATCATCCCTTGTAATAATTGTTTTGCTAATCAACAAGGATTTGAGGTTAGAATCATTATTACCTATTTTGAACCTCGGTGCTTGATACGAAATGGCATAAGTGACATGACTGAGTTCCCGTATAATATCAAAACAAAGATGAACCAATTGTTTAACAAAAGATCCCAATGGATTGTTATGCTACTTTCTCAATCATTTTGCATAATGTACCCCTTTATACAAAATCAATTAAACAAAGTATGGAACCTATCAGTTGGGATCTCAATTACAAACTGCATAAAACTGTAACAAACATGTGAAAGTACATCTTGTCATTAATCACCAATATACATAGATAAGATAACATTAATTTAGCCCAAAGAGGTTGGATCAAATGGTGGAGAGTTGATGGCCTTACGCCACAATACCCACAGAACATAGTCTATTAAGGAATCTTTGTTAGCGAATTTTCCTTTGTGGCCTCGGATCAAATCTTTGTCTCTTCTACTCACACTGCAACACTATTCACAAACAAAATCAGTGGAGAAATTTGCAGGTTCAATTGGATGCTAAGCCCATTTTCCTTCCACGTTACCAAAAACTGGAACCATGGGTTTATTTTCTTTACAAAGTTTCGCGGGTCCAGGATTATTAACCCAAGATTAGTTTCCAGAGAGAAACACTCCCTAGTCGTCGATCGACACTGGAAGGATGATTCCAATCTCATTTCAGACTGCTAGATTCGAGGTGCAATTTCAATAGTCGGAATAAGTATTCCAAACAAATTTTAATCGTGATCGTTGATCCTTCAAGAACAAATGGGTGGACCTACTTGCATGCCAAACAAAGCTACAAGGGAATACTCCTTGATTGATCTAGATTTATGAGCGAAAAAAAATGAATAAAAAATTGAATACAATAACACAGAGATATGGAGAACAACAACAAATATCTAGTGAAAAATAACTTCTATTGAATAAATAAAATAGGTTGAAATTGTAAAACTGCAGAACTGAAAACAACTCGCTTGAATGGTGGTAGATATCTCTAAGAAGAGATGTGGCTGCTACATGAATTTGTTTGAGCAGAATGATTAAAATGAGGCTCCAGAGACATTTTTAACATTACTCATGAATTACAAAACCCTAGACATCCAAAAAACTAACTCTAGAAGATGAAACGTCAAAAGCTATGTGGGCCCCGATGGGTAAGTTGGTACCTCAACTTCTCAGGGTCATAACTTTTGCATATGACCTCCATTTTAGGCGCATGACATCCTGTTGGAAAGGTATTTTTGAGAACTACACATTATGTCGTCAAACACCGACTTTGTCTATAGTTTGACTGTGGCAAGCCAAAAAAACATTGTTTAGGGCCCCACAACGGCCCTGGAAGTACAAAAAGATGTACTGACATGAAAAATTAAAAAATAATCCAGTTAGATTAGGTGGGTGGCCACCAATCTCCACTTGGAACCTATGTAGGTCTTCAGACAACCCCATAAGTGTAGAACCCACAATTAAAAAGAATTACAGAAGAACGTGTTGAACTAAAAAATGTCAAGAGGAGTCAGTTGGAATAGGTGGGTGGCCACCAATATCCACCTGGATAAGTCATCCCCCCTCAGGAAGAAATGATCTCCATTGCATTGAGTTCCCCCATTACGTGAGGAAATTTCTGTTGAATTTGGCTCTGGGTGAGCCACTTTCCTTGATACAGGAGCTACCCTGCCTTGACAACCCAATAAAGTTGGGTCCTATGTTGGCGAGTGACATTGACCTGTGTGTCCACAATATGATCAGTGGATGCATATTCCATGCAATCAGGTTGACCTTTGTTGGTTTCAATTGTTGTGCGATCTCTGAGGTGTCCAATAATGGTGGAAAATATGTCCAGAGGAGGTCCACATTGAACACTAGGTGCAAGCCAAGGAAGGGGGGAGTGTTGAGCTCAAAAGCATTGTCACCCACAACCTTGGTGATAGTGTAAGGACCATAGTGAAGTGGACGGAGATTCCGATGGGGCCCTAAAAGGCGTTCTTTATATAAATGTAACCAAACCTTGTCTCCCACCTGAAACGTGTGAAGTACCTAGTGTTGATCATGGCATTGCTTGTACTTAGCATTGGATTTCTGCAAAATCTCATGAACCTGTTGGCGGATGTGTTGAATCCTCTCTATGAATATGGTGGATTTATCAGCCTTAGTGGGAAGAATTTATCTATGTGGTTGCAAGAGGTAGTGCAACATCAATAGGACCCAAGGGTTGGAATCCCAACCCCACCAGAAAGGGGCTATGGCCGGTGGAGCTATGGAGATCCCTGTTGTAGTTGTTCTGAACATAGGGAAGACTCTCATCCCATGTATGTGGATGCTTAGAGTTATACATGCGTAGTATCTGCACAATTGATGTAGGAGCATCGCTCCACCTAATCAAATGCATCAGCGGAAAACACATCAACGCACATGGAGGAAACAAATTCAAAGGGAAGAGAGGTGTCAACCCTCTCATTTTGAACCTAAATTAAAAATTTTAATGCAATTCAATCTAATTAAATGTTTGAAGGCTCAAGGAAAGTCAAGCCAATGTCTTTGTACAAGTTGAGTGTAAAGTCACCTTTAATAGGTTGTAGTTGTAAAGATCCTAAGCATCGCCTCAGATCTAAGGATGTCATTATCCATTAATGTAATAAGCTTAGTGGTAGGTTTCTTTTATTGTGAAATGAAAGCACTAAGATGGTCTGGAGGGAAAGCTCGAGAATCCCCCTCATTTATAAATCAATGTAATATATGCCCAGTAGAGGTTGTTGTCAAGGAGAATAGGAGAGGAGAGGAGAAGAGATTAAGACTCTGTTGCAATCCATCTTTGTAAACATTTGTACAAACCATTCATATATTAATACAAAAGAATTTTTTCCTGCATATAAATCTCTGTGTATTTATTTGTGTGATGAATGTTCATTATCTGAATGCTTATTGTATTTTTTAGATATGATGTTAGTGCATGAATGTTTCCTTTTGAAGAAGTGAGATAGAAATTCTCTATCTATAGTTTTATGAGTGTTCTAGGCTCTTAGGCTTGTGCAAGGAGTGCACACTAGAGTAGTTGAAAAACTCTGTGAAGCCAGTGCAAGGAGTGCACTTGAACTCTGTTTCGAGTTCATAGAAGAGCGTTTCAGGTGGGCACACCAGAACAAGCTTAAAGCTCAGAAGGAGTAGTGCAAGGACTGCACATTAGAGTTGTTGAACACTCTGAGGAGAAGGTTCTACAAGGAGTGCATTGAGCAGGCGCAAGGAGTGCGCGAGAACTTGTTTCAAGTTATGTGAGGAGATTGTCAAGTGGGCACTTCAGAGTTACTGAACACTTTGAACATGAGCACAAGGAGTGCACTAGGAAGTTTTGAAGCCTAAAGACTTCAAGGGGAGGCTCTTCAAGGAGTTCATTGAGAAGACACAAGGACTCTGTTTCGAGTTCTAGGAGAAGGTTTCCAAGAGGGCATACCAGAAGGTTAAGCTCAAGGAAAAGTAGCGCAAGTCAACACAGAGACCGCAAGGAGTGCACGAGTGAATTCTTCAGAATTCAGGACTCAAGAGGTGACGTTGTGCAAGGTGTTCACAAATCCAACACATTGTTGAAGTATTGGTAAAAGCTCTAGAGGAAAAGAGCACAGAAAGTTAGGAGGTTGTTGGAGAACTCGTTGAAGGAAAAAAGGGCCAAGACCCTTAGAAGCTTGAGCGAGTTCAAAGCTCAGGAGAAATAGTTTCGTTGTGCACAGAGTCTCTGTAAGGTGTGCAGAGGAGGGGAACCTTTCAAGTTCCAGATTTCAGAGAAGCACAAGTGTGCGACAGGGCCTAAGTCCCTTGAAGTTGGAAAAGCTCAGGAGGAGTAGTGTTTTTCCAAAGCATAAGCCAAGGACGAGTATATCACCTTACAGGAGAAGGTTCAAAGGCCAACCATTTGAAAAGTTTGATCAAATCCTTCTTTTGAAGGAAAGCGTAGTAGCAGAAAAAGAGGAGCTACAGTAGTCATTGATCTAGGTTGGAGAGCATATCTGAACCATCGGATCAGAGTCCAGACTAGAGGAGGAGCGCGCAGAAGGAGAACAGATATCATATGTTATATTTGGGCATGAGCTACAACAACTGTCGAATCCAGGTGAGTTGCACAGGGTTTAACCCTGAGGGTCCTTCGTACTTCGGAAGTACGAGGTTTTCCATATTTAGGCGCAGAGGGGACAAGACTTCTGAAGTTCTAAATCCCGAAGTGGATTTGGACCATTGGATGCAGTGGACACATGTCAGCAGATCCTACAGTCTAGAGCCTCACCACTCTGAAGGAATTTGGTCGAGAAGGTGTGAAGATTCCCAAAGTCCCAAAGTACGAAGAGAATCAGGACTAACCATTTGCGAGGAAATGTGTCAGAATATCTCGGAGTTCAGAGATCTTGTACTCCGAAGGAAGTGGAGCACAAGTGCTAAGGGTCGCAAGTCTCCTGAAGCTCCAAAGCAGTGGATCATATCCTCACCCTTGAACAAGAGGGCATGTGGCAGCAGATAAGGCGTGGTCCAGAGACTTGACACTCCGAAGGAACATAGGTAGAAGTGCCCTAGATTCGAGAGCTCCCGAAGGCCGGAGCTCATCTCGACCGTTCGTTGGAAAGGATACGTGGTGCCAGATATGGAGATCCGATGGTATATCACTATGGAGGAGTTGATTTGAGTGTGAGTTGAGAAGTCCTGAAGGGTCGGGAGCTAGATTTGATCTTAGCCCTTGATCACAGTAGACACGTGAAAACAATCTACAGATTCTAGAGGTCTGGTACTTAGGGGGAAGCATAGTGCAGTGTAAATGAGAACTCCCAAAGGCCCAGAGGCCAGAGTTGATCTCAATTGTTGGTTGAGGGGGACGTGTGTAAAAAGGTCAAAACTTCGCTAATTCGAAGTTCAGAGGAAATGGGGTGTGGTGTCATGGAATCCCCCCCCGGGAAGTCACGAAGCCCGAACAAGATCTAGATCATTGGTAGTCGAGGACACGTGTCAGCAGATAAGTATTTATCTAGGAGACCGATAGTTCGGTACTCCAAAGGGTTGTAACCATTAGTTAGTTAGAACTCTTGAAGCCTAGGATTCTAAAGCAGATCTCAGTCGTTGGTTGGTTGGGGGTTGTGTTCCGTTGGATCTATGCTCCTCTATGAGTTTTCCACTTTGGCACTTCGGGCATTGGAAGCATTGAGAAACGGAAATATTTGAAGCTCGGAGTCTTGGAGTCATCGTGAGCCATCGATCATGGAGGGCATTGTGGACCCGTTGATATTTTCTATTGTTCGAGACTTTGTCTGTTTGGCTATTCGCGTATTCATAGGTTTTGGAAGGTGGCGAAGGAAGAGCTCCCGAAAAAAGGGGCAAGGGACCGAAATTTGAATTTATAGAGGTAAAGGGTCTTAGTGATAGCCTGTGGGTCTTTTTTAGACCTGTACGAAGAAGATTAAGGACCTATGTATGGGATTTTGAGGGCTCAACAGGAGTCTGAGAGGTGATCTAGCTCTGAAATTGAAAGATCGTAGACCGGGAGGTCGCACGGACCCCAGGAGTGGGTGGGGGTCTACATCAAGTAGTATCAGAGCTTAGAGAAAAAAAAAATTGATACCATCAAGTGGTATCAGAGCCTGATAACAGTTTTTGTCTGATACCATCAAGTGGTATAAGAGTCGATTTTTTTTTGTGGACTGCAGGCAAAGGAGGAGAAGACAGAGTATTTATGCTCTATGAAGGATTTTTTTCAAGTGTGCAACAGTCAATAGACAACCAGGAGGGTTACAAGAGAAATCCAGTGGTGCTCTTAGTTGTAGAGAAGGCAAAGTAGAAAACCAGGTGGGTTGAAAGAGAAGAATCACTTGTTTTATGAAGTTAGAAAAGGAAAATGGCTATTGAAGGCTAGAAGCAGGGTCAGAGAAAATACCTTAAGCAAGTGAGCAAAGAGAAGATGGATAAAGAGATAGAGGAGATTAGAATAGAACTTGATAGGATGATGTTGAAGATGCAGAAGGAATAACAAGGAAGATGGAAGTATGAATGGCCCTTGAAGAAGAATGTAAAGTGGCATGTTCAACAGTCGATTTCTAGGAGACAATGACAGGTGTTGAGAAGGTGACTAAGGCATGTTGAAAACCTCGGTGCCACAGAGGAAATGGTTTATATCTGTGAACCATAGGTTGGCGAGAACCTCAATGACAAGGAAGAGATATCAGTTGAATATCTCATAGACTGCCAAGATGGCAGAAGTGAAAGTTCATATTGTTAGGTGGGCAATGAAGAGAGATCGGTTGAAGATCTCGCAAACTGTCAGGAGGGCAGGAGTGAAACCTCAGGTTTCTAGGTGGGAAAGGAAAATGTGGAGAGACTATCTGAGGGTCTCAAGAACTCAAGGGAGAGTTAGGATCAACAAGGAGTGCTAACAGAGGAGGAGGATCAGAGATCCACTATGATCATTGGAGGAATCAAAATATTCCTGCGCAGTAGAGGCCAATGCACATGTTGAAAGTGCATAAGAAGAAAGAAAGACAGCAGAGACCGTCAAGGAGAAGAAGGAGGAAAAATTAAAATCTTCCCAAGTAATGAAAGAAGAAGAGGAGCATTAAGATAAAATTCTCACTCCATGGGATAAAGAATTGAGAATGCTAGAGGATTGGTTAGGCAATCCAACAAAAGAGGAACTGGCAGAAGGAGAACTATCAGAGGAAATAGTTGAGCAGTAACTCGGTAGCATGGCTGCAGAATTTGAGTCTACATTGGAGTGGCAAGTCAGTGCCACAGGAGATAAAATCAACATGGGAGATCAGGATGATCTTCCCATTAATATGTGTGGTGAAGAAGAGATGCAACAGAGAAAACTACATGAAAGGAGCTAGTCAGTGGACCAACTAGACAGAGAGATAAAGGAGATAAGAATATTGATGTTGAAATCAGTGCAAGAGGTAGTCAACAACAGGATAAGGTTGAATAGAGGAGAAGAACCCTCAGCAACAACAACAGTAGCAAGATAGAGGAGCAGATGGACAACCCCAAATTCAGGTATGGGACCCTGGAGGATCTCAACAGCAGCAACAAGAGAGCCATGAGCAGGAGCTCATGATTTTTGTCAGTGTAGGAGAATGATGCAGGAGCATCGCTCCACCTCATCAAACGTGGAAAGGGACAGTGCATCAGCGCACTCGGAGGGAACGAATTCCAAGGAAAGAGAGGCACCAACCCTCTCATTTTGAACCTAAATTAAAAATTTTAATGCAATTCAATGTAATTAAATGTTTGAAGGCTCAAGGAAAGTCGAGCCAATGTCTTTGTACAGGCTGAGTGTAAATTCACCTTTAATAGGATGCAGTTATACAGATCTCGAGCATCTCCTCGGATCCAAGGATGTAATTATCCATTAATGTAATAAGATTAGTGCTAGGTTGCTTTTATTATGAAATGAAAGCACTAAGATGGTTTGGAGGGAAATCTCGAGAAGCCCCCTGATGTATAAATCAATGTAATATATTCCTAGTAGAGGTTGTTGTCAAGTAGTTGTTGTCAAGGAGAATAGGAGAGGAGAGTAGAAGAGATGAAGACTCTATTGCAGTTTAGCTTTGTAAACATTTGTACATACCATTCAGATATCAATACAAAAACGATTTTTCTTGCATATAAATCTCAGTGTATTTATTTGTGTGATGAATGTTCATTTTCTGAATGTTTAATGTATGCTTTAGATATGTTGTTAATGCATGAATGTTTCCTTTTGCATGACTGAGATAGAAATGCTCTATCTGTAGTTTTTTTAGTGTTCTGGGCTCTTAGGCTTGTGAAAGGAGTGCACACTAGAGTAGTACAAAAAATATGTGAATCCAATGCAAGGATTGCACTTGAACTCTATTTATAGTTCAGAAAAGAGTGTGCCAAGTGGACACACCAGAACAAGCTTAAAACTCAAAAGGTGATCCGGATTATTTTCAGCACGAAATGAGAGAGGAGATGTAATAAAAAAATGCACAGAGATATCGCGAATATCCAATAATATAACATAAAAATATTAGAGATGCAACCATAAACACAGAGATACAGTAATACACAATTTCTATTAATGAAAGAAATGTACAGAGACTATAAAAATACAAAGTGAAAGACTCGCTAGAATGGTGGCAGCTTATCTCAGAGAAGAGATGGGACGACTACTCACATTCACAAGAACATGATTACAATGAGGATTTGAAGGCATTTTTACAATAAACAGGAATGTCAAAAACCCTAGACATCCAAAAACCTACCCCTAGGAAATGAAGCGCCAAAAGTCATGTGGACCCTGTCGGGGTAAATTGGTACATCAATTTCCCGAGGTCGTAACTTTGACATACTATCTTCGTTTGACGCATATGATACATCGTTAGAAATATCTATCCGAGGAATACAACTATTGGTAGAAGATATCATGACGATATTTTTCGACCGATAGATGCCCAAAAAACGTCGTTTAGGACCTCAAAACGGCTCTAGAAGTTCAGGACCCGAAAAATTGCCAAAAATAGTAAATTACCAAAATTGCTAGAAAATTGTTTTGAGCCAGTTGGAAAAGGTGGGTGGTCATCGATATCCACCTAGATCAATCCTCCCTCCTTAGGAAGAAATGGTCTCCATTCTTTTGAGTGCTCGGGGGAGAGGAAAAAGCGTTTGTTGAATCTGCATCTTGATGAGTTGCTTTCCTTGTTGGGGAAGTTGCATTGCTTAGCTTGTTGAAGGTTGTCCCGAACATGTGGTTGGAAGGGTTGGACCTTTTTAACCAGTATGGATACATGAGGTGCTTGTGTGAAGAAGGAATCTTTACACTTTTCTTTAATCTTGTCGACCTCCTTCTATTGGATAGAAGGTGCTTGGGCCGAGGTTGTAGTGGTTGCAGTATCCTTCTGTTCACCCTTTGAACAGATTGTGAAGAAGCTTAATTTTGTAGTATGAGATACTACCTTGCGGCACTATTTAGGTGGGACAGTAGTTGGAACTACCTATGGTATTCTATAGAGATGACCCCCCAAAGAAACAATGACACTATGGGGTTGAGACTCATAAACAACATGGCGCTTCCACATATATGGTTGGCCCAAGAGAACATCACTGACATCCAATGGGAAAACATCACATAATATCTAATCCTTGAAGGGTTGGATGATGTATGACAATCGACATTGTTGGTTGACATGAAGATCTCGTCCTTGGCGAAGCCACCCAATGTTGTATGGTTGTGGGTGTGGTGTTGTCGACAATCCCAATTGTTTGACAACCTCTGTTGAGATGAGGTTCTTCTGGCTTCTGCTATCAACAATAAAATGCAGCGGGGTCCCCTTCACCCACATCTGTGAATGAAAAAGGTGTTCCCCCTCTTCAGGATATGTTGGTTCTTCTAGTTGAATTGTTGCGGTCGCGACAATAGCAGTGGGGTCTACGTCGATGATTTGTCTTTTACCAGTATTTTCATAATTAGATTCTGAATTAGGGTTCAGCTCCTTGTCTTTGATCTTGGCCACCAATGACTATTTTGAGTGACATTCATCGGTGTTGTGCCAGGGGATTTTGTGGAAATCGCACCATTTTTGTGTGTCCTTCTTTGTCTTCCCGTGACCCTTCTTTTCCTGTGGCTTAGACTGGTTTTCGGGAGACTGTTTGTTAGGGCCGTCTTTTCCATACTTTGGTTGTTTTGGATTTGCAAACCCGAACTCATGTTTGTTCTGGTGCTTAAATTTCTGCTCGATTTTAACAGCATATCGATAAGCAACACCAAGTGATGAGATGTCCAAAAAATCCATTTCAGTTTGGATGTATCTGTGTAGAGCCCCACGGTATTTCAGAACCAAATTTCATTCAGAGTCTTTGATACCCAGCTTGGTGCACAAGGTAAGGAATGTATTGGTGAACTCTAGAACTACTTGGCCCCTCTCTTGCCGCAGTGTGGTCCATCTCATCTAGTGGTCATCATAGTTTCCAACATGGTAATACTGTTCCTTTACCGCATCCACAAAAAAATCCCAAGTGGGATCAACCCCATATATTCCAGACTCATCTGTGGAACTTTGCTCCCAGTAAGTTTCCCACCAATGTTTGACATGGGGGAGATCTTTAAGGAGTGTGAAGGTAATCTTTTCCCTGTTGGGAAAATTATGAACATAGAAATAACCTTCTAACAGATTTAACCATTTGTCTAGGGCATCCACATCTATCTAACTTTCAAATACGGGAATATCAAAATTAACCTATACCTTGAAAGGAGAGGTTCTTCCAAAGTGGTTGTTTGATGAAGATGTGTATGTTGCTATCGACAGGCGTTGAAGGATGTGGGAAAAATTCTCCATCATTTCGTCCCTCTGTCGCGTGAGAGCTTGCTCAAGCAACAGATTGATAGAATAGTTTGCTCTGTTGTTTTTCTTTTCTTTCATCATGGAGGGTTTCTTGGGTGTGTGAGAGCGATTTTCTTCAAGAGAAACAAGCTCGAGACCCAACTTTCTATACTCATACCTCGTCGGGGACATGCATTGAAAAAAACGATCAAGAGAAGCCTGCTCTGATACCACTGATCCGAATTATTTTCGGCACAAAATGAGAGTGGAGATATAATAAATAAATGCACAGAGATATCACAGATATCCAATAATATAACATAAATGTATCAAATATGAAACCATAAACACGGAGATATAGTAATACACAATTTCTATTAATGAAATAAATGTACAGAGACTGTAAAAATACAGAGTGAAAGACTCGCTAGAATGGTAGCAACTTATCTCTGAGAAGAGATGGGATGACTACTCACATTTGCAAGAAGATGATTACAATGAGGCTCCAAAGGCCTTTCTATAATAAACAAGAATGTCAAAAACCCTAGACATCCAAAAACCTAACCCTAGGAGATGAAGCGCCAAAAGTCATGTGGGCCCCATCGGGGTAAATTGGTACATCAATTTCCTGGGGTCGTAACTTTGGCATACTATCTACATTTGATGCATATGATACATCATTAGAAATATCTATCCGAGGACTACAACTATTAGCAAAAAATATCATGATGATATTTTTTGGTCGAGAGATGCCCAAAAAATGTCATTTAGGGCCTCAAAACCGCTCCGGAAGTTCAGGACCCAAAAAACTGCCAAAAATAGTAAATTACCAAAATTGCCAGAAAATTGTTTTGAGCCAGTTGGAAAAGGTGGGTGGCCACCGATATCCACCTGGATCAGAAGGAGTAGTGCAAGGACTGTATATCAGATTTGTTGAACACTCTGAGGAGAAGGATCTACAAGGAGTGCATTGAGCAAATGCAAGGAGTGCGCGAGAAATCTGTTTCGACTTCTGTGAGGAGATTTCCAAGTGGGCACTTCAGAGTTACTAAACACTGAACCTGAGCGCAAGGAGTGCATAGGGAAGTTTTAAATCCTAAAGAATTCAAGGGGAGCCTCTGCAAGGAGTGCATTGATCAGGATAAAGGAGTGTGCAAGGACTCTGTTTCAAGTTCTAGGATAAGGTTTCCAAGAGGGCATACCAGAAGGTTAAGCTCAAGGAGAAGCAGTGCAAGTCATCACAGAGAGCGCAAGGAGTGCTCGAGTGAATTATTTAGAATTCAGGACTCAAGAGGTGAATTTGTGCAAGGAGTGCACAAAGCCAACACATTGTTGAAGTGCTGGTAAAATCTCTGGAGGAAAAGAGAACAGACAATCAGGAGGTTGTTGGAGAACCTGTTGAAGGAAAAAAGGGCTGAGACCCTTAGTAGCTTGAGTGAGTTCAAAGCTCAAGAGAAATAATGTCGTTGTGCACAGTGTCTCTTCAAGGTGTGCAGAGGAGGGGAACCTTTCAAGTTCCAGGTTTCATAGAAGCGCAAGTGTGTGCCAGGGCCTAAGTCCCTTGAAGTTGGCAAAGCTCAGAAGGAGTAGTATTTTTCCAAAGCGCAAGCCAAGGTCGAGTAAACAACCTTGCAAGAGAAGGTTCAACGGCCAACCCTTTGAAAATTTTGATAAAATCCTTCTTTTGAAGGAAACCGTAGCAGTAGAGGAAGAGGAGCTACAACAACCGTTGACCCAGGCTGGAGAGCAGATCTGGACCGTCGGATTAGAGTTCGGACTTGAGGAGGAGCGCGCAGGAGGAGAACATATCTCATTTGTTAAATCTAGGCGCGAGCTACAACAAAAATTGAATCTAGGTGAGTTGCACAAGGTTTAACCCTGAGGGTCCTTCGTACTCCGAAAGTACAGAGGTTTCCATATTTAGGCGCAAAGGGGACAAGACTTCCGAAGTCCTGAAGCCCGAAGTGGATCTGGGCCATTGGATGCAGTGGACGTGTGTCTGCAGATCCTACAGTCTATATCCTCAACACTTCAGAGGAATTTGGTCGAGAAGGTGTGAAGATTCCCGAAGTCCCGAAGTCTGAAGCGAATCAAGACCAGCCATTTCAAAGGAAACCTGTCAGAAGATCTCGTAGTTCAGAGATCTTGTACTCCAAAGGAAGTGGAGCACATGTGTTAAGGGTCGCAAGTCTCCCGAAGTTCCCAAGCAACAGAGCATATCCTCACCCTTAAACAAAAGGATGTGTGGCAACAGATAAGGTGTGGTATAGAGACTTGACACTCTGGAGGATCAGAGGTCGAAGTGCCCTGGAGTCAAGAGCTCCCGAAGACCTGAAGGCCAGAGCTCATCTCGACCTTCCATCGGAAAGGACACGTGGCACCATATCTGGAGATATTGAAGTATAACACTCTGGAGGAGTTAAGTTGAGTGTGACCTGAGAACTCCCGAAGGGCCGGGAGTCGAAGTTGATCTCATCCCTTGATCACAGTAGACACGTGGAAAAAATCCATAGAGTCTGGTACTCTGGGGGAAGCAAAATGCAGTGTAAATGAGAACTTTTGAAGGCCCAGAGGCCATAATTGATCTCAACCATTGGTTGAGGGGGACGCGTGGAAACAGACTAGAACTTCGTTGATTCAGAGTTCAGAGGAAATGGGGTGTGGTGTTTTGGAATCCCCTCCGAAGCCCGAACAAGATCTAGACCGTTGGTGGTCGAGGACACGTGTCGACAAATAAGGAGTTATCTGGGAGACCAGCAGTTCGGTACTCCGGAGAGTTGTAAGAATTAGTTAGTCGAAACTCCAGAAGCCTGGGATTATGAAGTAGATCTCGATTGTTGGTTGGTTGGGGGTTGTGGTCTGTTGAATCTCTGCGCCTCTGTGATTTCACCACTTCAGCACTCTGGGGGATTGGAAAAATTGAGCCATGGAAATATCTGAAGCCTGGAGTCCCGGATTCATCATGCGTCGTCAATCATAGTGGGCATTGTGGACCGTTGTTCTTTTCTATTGTTCAGGACTTTGCCCATTCAGATATTCATGAGTTCGTGTATTCATAGGTTTTGGAAGGTGGCGAAGGCAGAGCTCCCGGAGCCCGAAGCTCCGAAGCACTGAAATAGAGCGTTGTTATTTTCGCCTGGTTACATCCCATGGTCATATGAGATTGTAGTCGAAAGAAAGGTACTAGGGCCCAAAATTTGAATTTAAAAAGTTAAAGGGGCTTAGTGATAGCCCGTGGGTCTTTGTTGGACCTGCACGAAGAAGATTAAGGACCTGTGTATGGGATTTTGAGGGATCAAAAGGAGTTCAAGGGTTTATCTAGCTCTGAAACTAAACGATTCTAGATCGGGAGGTCGCGCGGACCCCAGGAGTGGGTGGGGGTCTGCATCAACAATCATCTGATTGACGACCTCTGTTTGGCCATTGGTTTAAGGGTGGAAGGCAGTGGATCTAGTGAGATTGGTGTCCAACAATGACCAGAGACTCGAACAAAATGTTTTGAGGAACCTGTCGTCCCTATCAGAAATGATGGTCTATGGTATCCCAAAATAGACCCACACTCATTCGAAGAAGATATTGGCAGTATCTGCCGCTATGATGCTCTTCTTGCAGGTGTGATAATTTCCATCTTCGAAAACTGATCAACCACCACAAATAGGCAATCATTGCCTTGCTTGGTGGATGGAAGGACAAACATGTAATCTATCAAGATGGATTCCCAAGGCCTCTCAGGAGTGGGAAGAGGGGTGTATAAGCCTTGCTTCTTTATGGTTGGCTTGGAAATGGAATAGGAAATGAAAGATATGATATACTTACTGACGTCCTATGAAAGTTTTGGCCAATAAAAATGTTTATGTATAACGACGATAGTTTTTTCCACACCAAAATGTCCTACCATCCGACTGTAGTGAGCCTCCCAAATCATCTTTGCATACTCACTTGCAGGAACACAGAGATGGAACAAATGGCATAACAATCCATCCTAAATGTGAAAATCGGTGACATTCGCACATGTACCCAGGAGATGATAGGTGGTGGTGGCGAAGTCAAGATCGCGTTGATAAAGTTGGGGCCACTCATATGCCTCATGTCCACAAGAATGGAACACAGTGGTGAGTGCAGTCACGAGAGGTCGACTAAGGCAGTCAATGACACGATTTGTTCTACATGTCTTATACTTGATGTTGAGATGGAACTATTTCAGGTATGTGGACCACTTTTTATGATGGTCATTCTACAACTTCCCTTGTGTATGTATGAAATACATAGGCTTGTGATCAGTGTGGATGATTGTCTCCTTTCCCAGGATGTAATGTTTCCATTGACGACAAACTTGCACAATGGAATACATTTCCTTTTCATACGTACAGTATTTTTGGATGGTATTTAAGACTTTCTAACTACGGTATGCTACTGGATGACCATGTTGAGTGAGAACTATTCCTACAACATAGTCAGATGCACCAGTCTCAATATTGAACGATTTTTGCAGATCGGGTAAGGAGAGTACCAGATTTGAGCACAAGTGATGCTTCAGATCATCAATTGCTCATTGGTTTGCCTTCCCCCATGCGAAGTTTTCCCTCCCACCACCCTTGGTCACTTGGCTGAGGGCCCATGCCATATGGGAGAATCCAACATGAACCGTCGGTAGAAGTTGGAAAGTCCCAAAAAGCTATGAAGCTTGGTTAGTGTGGTCGGGGCTGGCCAGTCACGAATGACTTGGATCTTAGATGGATCCACATGTACCCCATTCTCATCAACAATGTATCCCAATTATTGGACCTTGTTCATGCCAAAGGAGAATTTTTCCAAGTTTTCATATAGCTTGTGATGTCGCAGAGTGCTCAAAACTTGTTGAATATGTTGCACGTCCTCCTCCCATGTTCTGCTGAAGATGAGGATTTCATCCAGATATACCACCACAACAGAGTTGGTGAAGGGTCTTAATACATCATCCATCAACCTCATGAAAGTGGTTGGTGCATTTGTTAATCCAAATGGAATGATCATTCATTCAAACATACCTTCTTTAGATTTGAAAGTTGTCTTCCGTACATTATTCGATTTGATGGGAACCTGGTGGTAGCCAGACTTTAGGTCAAACTTGCTGAAGAACTATGCCCCCTTGAGTTGGTAAAGAAGGTCATTAATTCGAGGAATTGGGTACCGATTCCTGACTGCGATTTTATTTAATGCTCTGTAATCAATGCAAACCCGCCAGGTCCAGTCTTTCTTCTGCACCAATACAATCGAGCTTCTGCAAGGGGAGGATTTGGGTTTGATGTGCCCATTTTGAAGTAGCTCTTGGATATGACGCCTGATTTTGTCATTTTACATCAAAGAGCGACAATAGACTAGTCCATTAGGAAGAGGTGCATCAGGGGTTATATCAATTGGATGCTTGACTTGGCAGTGCGTCGGTACCCCGGTGGGTGAGGAGAAGATGTCTCTGTACTCTTCCACAATCTCATCCACTTGCTTATGTTGCAAAGAGAGGCTCTGTGTAGAGGCCACAGATGTGGTGGGGACCTTCTGCTTACTGTGAGAAAGGATCAAAAAGAAGAAGAAATTCTTGCTCTATGAAATGACCTTACTGTGTTGCTTAGCATAGATTAAAGAAATAGTGGTAGGCGGCGCTACCTCTGGTATCATGTACAATTGTCTACCCAAAGTAATAATAAAAATGCGGGGTCTAGACTCATACACAACATGTCTCTTCCACAAATGGTTGTCCTAAAAGAACATCACAAACTTTAATAGGAGAAATATCATGCAATACCTCATCTTTGAAGGGCTTGATGTCATAGGGCAGACGACATTGTTGGATGACACAGAGATCTCTTCCTTGGCGAAGCCAGCCAATGGTGTAGGGTTCCAGGTGTAGTGTCATAGGTAGGTCTAGCTGCTTGACGACCTCTGTTGAGATCAGGTTCTTCTGAATACCTCTATCGACAATGAAATGAAGCAGAACCCCTTTACCCACATCTTTGAGTGAAAGAGGCATTCCCCTTCCTCTGATTCTTCTGGTTCGCTTGGTTGTACTTTGGTGGTAGCGAAAATGGTGTTGGGTTCATAATTTATAATCCACTTCCCTCCTGGATTTGATTCAGAGTCAGAATCTTCCTCTGACTCGAAAGCTTTCATTTCGACCACCATGGAGAAATATTCTCTAGTGTTGTGCCAAGGGATTTTATGGTATTCACACCACTTTCATGTGTCCTTCTTTGAATTATCATTACCCTTCTTGTGTTGTGGCTTGGACTGGTTTTCCTGAGAGTGGCCATCTTTGCTATGTCCCTTGTTTTGTGGGTTGGGGCCGCCTTTTCCCTTCTTCGACTGTGAGGAGTTTGCAGATCCAAAATCTCGCCTCTTTTTCTTAAAAGTTTGCTCGATATTGACAGCATATCTATAAGTCGAACCTAATGAGGTGATCTCTAGAAACTCCATTTATGTTTGAATGTATCTATGCAGACAATCACGATATTTGAGCACCAAATGTCGTTCAGTGTCTTTGATACCCAATTTGGTGGGTATGGAAAATATTGGTAAAATTTAGCACTGTCAGGTTCCTTTCTTGATGCAACGTGGTCCATCTTGTGTACTGATCCTCATAGCTTCCAACAGGGTAGTATTGTTCTTTAATGGAATCCTTGAAGGAATCCCATGTGGTGGTGACCACAAATATTGCAGATTCCTCTATGGCCCTTTCCTCGGATTAAGTATCCAACCAATACTTAACATGGGGGACGACCTTGAGGAGTGAAAAAGTAATATTTTCCCCTTTCACAAAAATTATGGACCAAAAAATACCCTTCGAGTAGATTCAACCATTCATCTACAACATCTGCATCTATGAGTCCTTCAAATAATGGAATGTCAAAATTTACTTGCACCTTGAAGGGGTTTGCATGGCCACTTGATGAAGATGTGTCTCATGTGGACAGCCGCCGAAGGATATGTGCAAAGTTGTCCATCATTTCATTCCTTTGTCACGCAAGGGATTCCTCGAGTAACATTTTAAAAGGATCTACATATCCATCATATTTCTTCTCGTCCCCCATGGGTTGTTGTTGGTCTCATCGCGAATGATATTGCAAAGGCTCGATCGATTCGAGTCCCAACTTCTTGTACCCAGATCTTGTAGGGGACATGCACGAAGAAAAATAAATGAAGATCATACTGCTCTGATACCACTGATCTAGATTTATGAGCAGAACGAAATGAATAACATATTGAATACAATAACACAAAGATACGGAGAACAACAATAGATATCCAGTGAACAATAACTTCTATTGAATCAATAAAATAGGTTGAAACTGTAAAATTGCATAATTGAAAACAACTTGCTCGAATGGTAGTAGCTATCTATGAGAAGAGTTGTGGCTAATACACACATATTTCTGAGCATAATGATTATAATGAGGCTCCAGGTTCCTTTTTAGCATTACTCATGAATGTCAAAACCCTAGACATCCAAAAAGATAACCCTAGAAGATGAAACACTAAAATTTATATGGGCCTCGATGGGTAAGTTAGTACCTCAACTTCCCGGTCTCCTGAATTTTTCATATGACCTTTGTTTTAGGCACGTGATATCCCATTGGAAAGGGTTTTTCGATAACTGCACATTATTCCATCAAACTCTGACTCTATCTACAGTTTGACTGTGGCAAGACAAAAAAAACATTGTTTAGGGCCCCAAAATGGCCCTGGAAGTACAAAAAGATGTACTGACATGAAAAATTCCAAAATAATCCAGTTGGATTAGGTGTGCGGCCACCAATATCCACCTGGAAGTTGTGTAGGGCTTCAGACAACCCCGGAAGTGTAGAACCCACAATTACAAAGAATTACTGAAGAACGTGTTGAACTAAAAACTGTAAAGCGGAGCTAGTTGGAATAGGTGGGTGGCCACCAATATCCACCTAGATCAATGATACTCTTATTCGATACATTTACGCCAGCGTATTGAACCAGGTTCCGAAAAAATTTCTCCGACGGAAGTTTTGGATTAATCTTTGTATCCCTTCGATGGACGATTGCAATCTTCCCCAAATCTTCTCAGATGAATGGATGGACAAATTTGTCGCACATCAATCAAGGCAACAAAATATTCTTTGATTCCTTCTTGCTACTTTCTTTTCCAATACCACTTCAATCTCTTTCTGAACTGCCTTAGGAAACTATTATTTTCATTCAATGGTCTGATCTTCATCACTTACAGGCTCATCTGTAAAAACACCTTTTGTTTCCTTGAAGGGATACAAATTTGCCACATTGAAGATTGGAGAAATTCCAATATCAAGTGGAAGTTCAATCTCATAAGCATTAGCATAAAATTTCCTCACCAATTTTTTACAGCTTCAATTTGTTGTAAGTCCCCATTGGAAACCTCTCCTTTCTCAAATATTCCATGACCAAATCACCAACCTCAAAATCCGTTTGTCTCATTTTCATGTCTACCCTCTATTTATGTTTTCCACTGCTCTTCTGCAACCTTTCCTTGACACTTTCCGGCAACTCCTGCATGCCTACTATAAATTCCTCACCATCTGCACTTCACAACTCTTTTTTTCCCAAATTCCTTAGCTCATATACTCCTCTTGGATTCATTCCATACACAATATGGAATGGACTCATCCCTATGCTTCTATTTGGTGAGTCATTATATGCAAATTCATCTTGAGCAAGAATATGGTCCCATTGCTTAGGATTTACATGCACAATACTCTTCAAAATATCCCGAAACTCCTATTCACTACCTTTGTTTTCCCATCAATTTTTGGGTGATAGGTTGAGCTAAAACTAAGATTAGTACCCAGTTTGTTCCACAGGGTTCTCCAAAAATGACCTACAAATTTTGTATCACGATCTGAAACAACACTCAAGGGTAAAACATGCAATCTCATTATTTTTGAAAAACATACATTGGCAATATTAGTTGCATCACTAGTTTTCCTACAAGCAATAACATGATCCATTTTGAAAATCTATCGACCACAACATAGATAGAGTCATTCCCCCTTTTTTTCTTTGGTAATCCCAGTACAAAATACATGTTTATTGAATCACATGGTCTATTTGGAATAGGTAGTGGTTGATACAGTCCTGTGTTCTGAAACCTCCCCTTAGCATGCTGACAAATATTGCACTTTTCCACAAATTTCTTCCCCTGATTCTGCATACCTAGCCAAGAATAGAAATTATTTACTTGTGCAAAAGTGTTGTCTTGACCAAAATGTCCTGACAATCCTACACTATGTTTTTATTTAATCAGATTCTCCCTCATTGAACACTTTGATATGCATAGTTTATTGTTCCTGAACATCAACCCTTCATGTAACATATATTCCAACCATTGGCTTCTATTTCTGGAAACTAAACTAGGTTTTCAGAAGCTGCATAAGCATCCTTGAAATATGCATCATCCTTATACATTTATTTTAAACCATCAAAACCGAAAGTGTTGACATGAAGTTCTTGCAAAGGAAAATTAATTCTACTTAATGCATCAACAAATTTATTGGTCTTACCACTTGCGTGTTTAATCACAAAAGTAAAATTTTGCAAAAATTCAACCCACATGGCATGTCTTTGATTCAGCTTTGGTTGACTACTTATAAATTGTAATGCATGATTGTCAGTGTAAAAAACAAATTCCTTGGGCATGAGGTAATGTCTTTGCTTCTTAAGTGCTTGGACAATTGCATAAAATTCTTTTTCATAAGAGGAACACTTTTGTTTTTCTTAATTTAATTTCTATCTAAAATATGCAATTGGTCTCTACTCCTAACTCAAGACAACTCATATTGCATTCCCACTAGCATCAGTCTCAACTTGAAAGAATTTATCAAAGCTTGGCAAAGCTAACACGGGATTTCCAGTAATTTTTTTCTTCAATAGTTTAAAATTTCTATCAGTTGCTTCTATCCACTTAAATGGTTGTTTATTTCTTTGATAGTTTCTACAATAGGTGCACATATCCGACTGAAACCTCTAATAAATTTTCTATAAAAACTTTCAAGTCCATGGAAACTTCTTACCTCAAATGCATTTCTTGGAGTTGGCCAATTCAAAACTGCTTGAACCTTTTTTGGGTCCATCTTCAAACCTTCTTCAGATACTACAAACCCCAAATAGATTATCTCACTTTTCATAAAGCTTCATTTCTTCAAATTTATCAATAGTTTTTCCTTCTACAGGGTACTCAAAACCATTTTAAGATGTATTAAATGTTCCTCGTTTATCTGGCTATAAAATATAATTTCATCTAGATAGATTATCACAAAATTTCCAATAAATTTCTTTAATACCTCATTCATCAATCTCATAAATGTACTAGGATCATTCGTGAGACCAAAAGGCATCACCAACCATTCACACAGTCCATTATTAGTCTTAAAGGCATTCTTCCATTCATCCCCATTTTTTATCCTGATTTGATGGTACCCACTTTTTAAATCAGTTTTTGAAAAATACCTTTCCCCACTTAAGAAATCCATCAAATCATCTATTCTGGGAAATGGAAATATGTACCTTATGGTAATTTTGTTAATTTCCCTGGAATCAGTGCACATGTTCCATCCACCATCCTTCTTTGGGTTGAGCATTGTTGGTACAAGACATGAACTTGGAATTTCTTTCACCAAACCTTTGTCTAACGACTCTTGTACCTGCTTCTTTATCTCTTCATTCTCTTGAGGGGTTAGTATGTATGTTGCTTTGTTAGGAAAACTTTCTCCAGGTATCAAATCAATATGGTGAATAATACTTCTCACAAGTGGTAAAGAATTAGGTAATTCATCTACTATGATATTAGCAAATTCATCAAGCATACTTTTAACTTCAGTAGGAAAATCATCCAGATTTGTGGTAGTGAGTATTACCTTTGGCTTACCAACAAGATAAAAATGCACCTCCTCTTTCTTCTTGACCTCTTGTAACAACTCCTTGCCACTCAATATCAAAACACTAGGTCCAGGTTCTTCTTTGGATGATTCATCCTTTAAAGGAAACAACACGTGCTTATATCCATCTTTCTCTAGGGAATAAGTGTTTATCATTCCATCATATATAGCTTTCTTATCATAATTCCATGGCTTTCCTAACGGAATATGGCAGTCATCCATAGGAATTATATCACATAACACCTCATCCTTGTAAGTACCAATTTGAAATTCCACCATACACTGCTCATTCACCAAGGGTTGATGTCCTTTATGTTAGAAAAACAAGATCACAGAGCAATAAAATAAAACAAATGCGGAAATAAAACACAGAAGATACACAATAAAACAGAGACACAAAAATACGTGGTTCACCTAGTGTGGGCTATGTCCACCAGAGAAATTTCTAGGTCCTTCCTTTTATTATCTAGCAAAATGAAGGGATATAACCTACAACTCAACCAATGTAACTTCCTCTTTTTTCTCTCGCAGTCTTCTCTCTCATAATACAACATTTGCAATAATACACAGCTGCAATATAATTCCCTCATAAGAGAGGGTTTCCTTCTAGGGAAAAAAAACCATAAAAGATAACTTATATCATCATAATTGTGACCTTGTAATGAACGATCCAGATTGACTATGAAATTATAATATTTTACATGAAAATTTTTCCCAATATTTCATTACGGGGGCACTACCCCTGAATCCCCCGTCAGGGGGGCTACAAAGATTTTCGTCGCCCCCAC
This sequence comes from Picea engelmannii, assembly GCA_009831015.1. Taxonomy (NCBI): domain Eukaryota; kingdom Viridiplantae; phylum Streptophyta; class Pinopsida; order Pinales; family Pinaceae; genus Picea; species Picea engelmannii. Next base: position 35,543 of record ML821062.1, on the reverse strand, counting down.
TTCGACCCCCCTAGCGACAGTTGTGGCGGGGAAATCCCCCCAAGGCAATCCCCCCAACAACCCCCCATTAGGTAATGGGGTCCAAGCATGACTGAAGCAAACCTATGAATCAGGAATATAATCAGGCTCCACAACCAACAATCTCCCATTGGGAGACTGATCACAACAACTCCACTGTTGTTGTACCTACTGGACTATACTCCACCTTGGACCTGGAAAATTTCTCATCTTCATATTCATGCTTGAAGACCAACTGAAACTGAGCAGGAACTCAGTTTCTGCTTGGTTACTCCCTTTGTTAATATGTCTACAGGATTTTGGCTAGTATGTATCTTTTCCAACTTCATATGTCCATATTCCAAGACAGATCGTATGAAATGGTACCTGAGTTGTATATGCTTAGTCTTTGAATGGAATGTTGAGTTATTTGCAAGATGAATGGCACTCTCGTTGTCACAGTACAACATGTTATTCTCCTGCTTCTTTCCCAATTCCTCCATAAACATATGTAACCAAATCATCTCTTTACTAGCCTTTGTAGAAACAACATACTTTGCTTCTGTTGTTGAAAGTGAAACACCCTTTTGTAGTTTCAAAATCCAACTTAATCTTGTTCTACCTACAGTAAAAACATACCATGTGGTGCTCCTCCTACTATGTTTATCACCTGCCATATATGAATCAATGTATCCCTGTAGAACAGTGTTTGAACCTCCAAAACATAATGCATGAGTAGCAGTGCCTCTCAGATACCTGAGAATCCACTTTGTTGCCTCCCAATGTTCTTTACCTGGATTGTTCATATACCTACTCACAATGCCCATTGCATGTGCAATATCTAGTCTTGTGCAAACCATCACATACATCAAGCTGCCAATTGTTAATGAATGCAGGACCCTGGACATGTATTCTACCTCCTCCTGTGTCTTGGGATACATTTTGTTAGTTAATTTGAAATGGTTGGCCAAAGGTGTACTAATTGGTTTTTCATTCTGCATTCTAAACCTCTCCAACACCTTCTCTATGTACTCACCCTAAGACAATGCCAATTTTTTTATTTTTCCCGTCTCTTGTTATTCTCATACCAAGGATTTTATTTGCAACACACAAATCCTTCATCTCAAATGAATTAGATAATTTCTTCTTGAGCACATTTATATCCTACATGTTAGACCCTACAACAAGCATGCCATCTACATAGAAAAGAAGATAATATAGCTTCCATTCTCTAGCCTTTTAAAATAAACACAATGATCAGAATGACATCTACTATAACCTTGTTCTATCATAAACCTATCAAACTTCAAATACCACTACCTTGGAGCTTGATTTAGGCCATATAAGCTCTTCTTCAACTTGCGTACCAAATTTTCCTTTCATTTGACCTCATACCCCTATGGTTGATGCATATAAATCTCTTCATCCAAATCCCCATGTAGAAAAATTGTTTTTACATCTAATTGTTCAAGATGCAAATCTTCTACTGCCACAAGACTTAAACTAGTTCTAGTTGAAGTCATCTTAACATCAGGAGAAAATATTTCATCAAAATCTATAACTTTCTTTTGTGCAAACCCCTTTACAACAAGTCTAGCCTTTTACCATTTTTTTTCTCCATCTTCTTCCTTCAACTTGTAAACCCATTTATTTTACAATTCTTTTTTTCCTGCAGGCAAATGAAGCAAGTCCCAAGTCTGGTTATTTACCAAGGAATCCATTTCCTCTTCCATGCTTTGCTCCCACTTCTTTTTACTGTCTACCTACATTGCCTCTTCGTAACATTATGGTTCACCAGAATCAATCAACAAAAAATAATACAATGAAGGAGAGTATCGTTCAGGGGGTCTACTTAACCTGGTAGATCTTCTAACAACACTTGTAGGAGTTTGAGATACTTCTTGCTTATGTTGTTGTACATTTTGATTTTATGGTATCATTGGAATTTCTTTTTCAGTGATCTCATCAAGCACTATATATTCTTGTTTTTATTTTTCCTATTTCTTTCCCTGCAATTGATATTTGTACATGACCTTCTCATTGAATATGACATCTATTCTCCTAATGATTTTGTGATTTTCATAATCCCATAAGAGATAACCAAAATCATTAACACTGTATCCAATAAAGGTACACTTCTTGGATTTTGCCTCAAGCTTTATTCTATTTTCTTTATCATTATGGACAAATGCTTCACAATTGAAAGTCTTCAAAAATGAATAGTTTATCTTTTTACCTATCCATGATTCCTCTGGAATTCCACCATCCAAAGAGCTTGAAGGTCCTCTGTTTATTAAGTAAACAATAATATCTACAACATCTACCCAAAACTGTAAGGGAAACCCAGCATGCAATCTCATACTCCTTGCATGCTCCATGATTGTCATGTTCATCATTTCTAAGACACCATTTTCTTGTGGTGTTCCTAGAACTTTTTTCTCTCTACGAATCCCATGGTATGAGAAATAATCATCAAACTTCTTGTTGGAATATTCACCTCCATTGTCTGATCTGAGACACTTCAACCTTTTTCCTGTCTCATTCTCAACCAAAGCTTTCCATTTCCTAAAAGTGTCAAAAACATCATATTTTTGTCGAATGCAATAAACCCAAGTTTTTCTGGTTGCATCATCAATAAAAGTAACATAATATCGAGAGCCACCAAGAGATGATACCTAAGTTGGTCCCAATACATCTGTATGCACAAGCTCTAACCTTTCACTCTTCTTTTATTTTCCGACTTTGAGAAATATGACTCTCTTATGTTTTCCATAAACACAGTGCTCACAGAAATCCAAATCAATTTGTTTAAGATCTGGCAACACATTTCTTTTGTGAAGTATTTGCATCCCCTTCTCACTCATGTTTCCAAGCCTATGATTCCACAGTGTTGTATCCACTCCTGTAGAACCTAAAGAGATAGAAGATTCAGTATTACCAGTACATAAATACAATGTACCTACCTTCTCTCCTTTTGTTATCACCAGTGATTCTTTGGTGACCTTCCACGACTTATCTGTAAATATAGATATACAACCTTCACTTGCCAACTACCCTGTTGAAATTATTTTTTTCCTTAGATCTGGAAAATGTATTACCTCTTTCAAAAACCATTGGTTTCCATTCTTTTTCTTTATTTGTACCTTGCCCATTCCAAAAATTTTGCATGGTGCATCATCACCCAAATGAACTTGTCCAAAATCACCTTGAACATAATCTAGAAAATGTTTCTTATGCGGTGTGTGAGGAAATGAAGCCCCTGAATCTACTAGCCAAGACTCGCAAATATTATCTATAGAAAGAATCAGAGCATCTTGTAGCATGTCACCTGTTACATTTGCTTCTTGATTTTTCTCTTGTTGTCCATCTCTTTGTTTCTTTGGAGCTTTGTAGTCTTTCTTCAGATGTTCTTTCTTCCCACAATTCCAACAATTTATCTTTCCTAGTCTCGATTTGGATCTTCCCTTCCTAGAATTCCCACAATTCCCTGAGCCCTTTCCTCTATCATTTTGTCTTGCCCTTTTCTCCACAGTAAACGCATTACTTGTTGTCTCACATGTGCTTTTTCATTGCATTTCCTCGCTAAGGATAACACCAACAACATCATTAAATTTTAGAGTGTTTGAACCAGAGACAGAGTTACTTACAGCCATGACCAAGCCATTCCAACTTTCTAGCAATGAGCACTAGATTAGAAGATCCCTGACCTCATCATAAAAGTCCACTTTTACATAACTTAGTTGATTAATAATTGTATTATATTCATTTAAATGATATGCAATAGACCCAGCTTCTGACATCTTCAAATTAAATAATCTCTTCATTAGAAATACTTTATTGGACACCGATGGTTTTTCATACAATGTATTTAATGTGTCCATCAACTCCTTCATTGTCTTTTCTTTTGAAATATTGAAAGCCACTGACGCTTCCAGGCTCAGTCGTATCGTTTCTAGTGCCTTTTTCTCTGTTAGCACTCTGTAATTTGCCTAAGGCTAAGGAGGCAATCACTGAGGTAACATCAAACCACTTGGATATATCCCTCCAAGACTCAGAGAGGGCTCTCTTTGTCTTATATAGCTTTGTTTGAAGGGGATGTTCGGCTATTTATGAAGTCTAAGGTTTGTTTTTAGATTCGGTATATTTGGAAGATTGAAAACTCGGATTTACATTGGCCCATGGGATCTGCCTTTCTGAATATGGATCTTTCTCGGGTTTTATAAGGTTGTCTCCATGGGGCAGGATAGTAATACTGATGGATCTAATTGAGTCAAATGAAAGTGAAGGAGAGGAAAAGAAGGGAAAGTCCATCAAGCAGAGGAGCAGCTAAGAATTCCTTTACTCAACTTCAGATGAAAACATGCAGATCATTAAAAACCCAGAGACAGAGTATGTGACATATATTTTGTTCTTAGTATTTCTTTTAATGATTATATCAGGGAATACATAAAATGGATCTATAGAGTGAGAAAACAGTTACCCAGAGAGGAAAAACATCACCAAGGAGTCCGACACAAGAATCCTGCAAATAAAACCTCTTTATTTTTGGTAGATTATCTGGAAAGTTACAAAGTATCCCATGTGGGGAATGAATCAAATGATCAACAATCAACCAAAAATACTTCAAATTCATAAGTATTTATACAATTTATTTCCAAAGATCTGGTCATCAATGACCATGATATTACTCCAGAAAAATCTGAACTCACAATATCTTTGACCACTGCTTGTGGATGTTTCTGAAAGATTTGTGCCCAAATATCTGGAGATGATTGGGTGCATGTTTATTCTATGTTGATAAGGTTTCTTGTATCATCTAACATCTAGAGTGATGTTGAAACTGTGCCTACGAACTCTACCACCTGTAAGTTCACTGCTTCCCAAAATTATGAAAAACTAGGGTCAACAGAAGTGTCCTTTTCTCTCACTATGAGATGTATGTTTAAAAACAAGGGGAGGTTTTTGTAGATGAGTATTTTATGAACAAAAACCTCTTTCAGGTTTTCCAAATTCATCTCCAGCTCACCAAAACAACCACTACAAGATCATGACCAAAACCGGAAAAAATGGAACCCTGAAAAATAGGGCTCAGAGATGTCTTCGATTCTCCCAACTGATGACACTTGTGTAAATTTCGGGAGAGGTTATTGTTATTCAGCCTCTTATATACAAAATAGTCTCTCATATTTTGAAAATGCATTCTCATTTTCCTGTAATCTTTCTCAGAAGACGATGTGTTGAATTGTGCCAAAAAACGGTTTTTATTTTTTGGGAAGGCGATTTTGGAGGAGGAAGGTGGTTTTCGGACCCCTGGGGTGGTAAGTGGTAATAGGGGGGGTCCACGTTCACCATATGGTGACATGTGTCTTTGGTAAACCACTTAATCGGACCCCCCTTTTGGTTGAGTGACGTAAAGGGGGGGGGGGGGGGGGGGG
>ML821062.1:14703-30106 GCA_009831015.1 Picea engelmannii | reverse complement strand
TATGGGGGAAGTATGGGTGGGCGGTAAACTTAGGATATAGTTTTATTTTGGTTTTTGTTTTATATTTTTTGTCTTATTTATTTATTTATTTATTTTTATTATTATTTATTATATGTTTGCACTAATTTAATTAATCTTAACATTATTATGTTAATTAGTGTTAAAAAATGTCTCTAAACATTTATTACTAACCTAATGTTTTTTATCCTAAGTTTATTTATGCATGTAGGGATGAAAACGGTGGAGGGGTGAAAAAATGGAGGTCGAGGGCATGAAGGGTGTGGCAGGGTGATGAAGGATCGAGCCCAACAATCCAGATGTCTTCATCACGGGAGAAACGCCAATAAAAAGCTGAAGAATCAAGTTACCTATGATTATAGGACCCCAACATAGGCTCCACATGGGGATGACAACTCTTTCGAGAGGTGACAAGAACCACTGAAATCTGAACACGTAGACCAGTGTCTTATCAATTGGGTTGATCCCAAAAACTGCAACCTATACCTATTCCAAACTTTACTAAATCTTTTGTAACTAAAAATCAATTGATCACCTATTCCAAACTTGACTGAATCTTAAAAGATACACTGAAATGAAATGAAAAGCATGCTTTCCCAACAAGCTTATTTTCACACTGTAAACTTGATTATTTAAAGGATGTTGATCTGACGATTTTATTTATGTACATATATCCTATTCTAACCTTAGAATGCTTGACCTTAATCAATATGAAATATCCAATATAACCAATCAAATATTGGATTTGATACCTTAATTCTTTCACTGTTTTTTACCAAACTCAGAAATGAATCTGTTAAGGGTACTTGGAAATGATTATGAGCCCGGTCTTCATCATAGGGAGCTTGGTAAACCTACAAAACAACAGAAATGTTGGAAATGGATTGTTGCTCTGTGATGAAAAATTTATCCATGTAGATATATATAGGATCAAGATAGACTTGACCTATTTCTTGGTATTCCAATTTAACCAACTCAGTTTCATGATTTGATGATGTATTTATGCTATTTACATCCTCATGCACTTCCTGACATGGCTGCAACTTTTCTGATGGGCTTTGAAATGATATTTTTGCTGAACACAACGATGAAGCTAGTTGTCTGATCATATCAAAATCATAATTTTTTTTCATCCCATGAATAGCAAATGAAACAGGGCTCTGTCTGCATATGTCAACCAATACCTCTATTATTGGATCTTGTAGAAAATGAGGTAGTTGTTGCATTAGCTATAGTGAAACTTTATAATCTTTTCTGTATTCATCATTCAGAATGTGATCAAAATTCCCTTTCAAAATCTGAAATGAATTGGAGCATAATGGTATAGAATCAAAATGGATCAATTCATCACATGTTACTGACTCTGAGATTGCATCTGATATTTGACATTCAAGATTACTCAAGGGTTGCACCTCTGGATCTAAAACAGGTTCTTTATCATCCATGATTTCCTCATCTGATTGGTAAGAGAGTTCTCCATTCCTACTGTTGACAATTTTCTTATAATTGTCTCTCATAAATGAGGCAAAATATAAGGGCAAGGATTTTTCATTTACTTGAAAACTTTCTGCACTGTCCTCATTGTTGTCATGATTAATATGCAACTGTTGATTTTCATCCTTGAGATGTAACTGAACTTCTTCCTCTAAACTGTGTGCTACTGATTGTTTTGAACAGTCAGCATCAATTTCAACTATATCATCATCATACTTGGGTGAATTGTCTATGTAAGGAATGTCATCAAACATATACATTAAATCAATTAATTGCTCCTCTACAAGCTGATTTTGAGCTTCATCTTTGACCATATTATGAATCGAGTACATGAAATAATCCTCTTCTGTTTTAGGATTCCAAGGATGAGATACAGACTGTTTGATAATAGTGAGATTTTTCTTTTCTAGAACTAATGAAACATGTGATCTTTGAACAATAAGTTCATCTTTTCTACTAATCTTCTGCATCATCTCTTTTACAGTGTTTGCCAAAACATCTAGTTTCACTTCTAAAGATGTCATCTGTTCCTTTTCTATTCTATATTTCTCTTCTGCCCTTAGCTTGGAATTTTTTTTCAACAAATTAGCTTCCACATCCACTACAATGTTATTCATTTCTTCAAGGGTTGAAGTGTCCCTTTCTCTCAATCAGAATGCCTTCTATGGATCAAAGGCATCTGGGTAGTGCAAGAGAGCTAAACCTGGGGTTTGCCTTATATTAGCAGGCATTGAATGATACACCTTATTGAACCTGGATGAAAAGTGTTGTACGGTCTCCCCTGACTGTCTTTTTAAATGGTCATATTCTTCTAAGATGAGAAAGACATTTCCCCGGATCACCCATCTATCCAGGAAAATTTTCACAAATTGATGAAAATTATCAATGCTTGCAGTTGGCAGATTTCTGAACCATTCTTTAACTTTGCCTTGCAAATATAAAGCAAACATCCTGATACAGACGTCATCTTCTTCCACCTCAAATAGATCAAGAAAATCCTCAAGACTTTGAATGTGTTTTTCCGCAGTGATCTTAGCATTTTCTCCATCAAACTTGGGAAGATTATTGTTATAATTTGTAGGGAAGCCATGGAGAATAAAGCACAAGGCTTGTGCCTAACTGAGCTTTCTACAGGTGTATTTGGGATGTGCACACGTGTATGAGTATGTACATGATCTACAACTTTGGGCTTAGTATTTTGAGGCTCATCAATTTACAAATGATCAATGTAAACTTCGGCAATGTACTCTTGACCAGGATCAAAATAAGAGAGAAAATAATTACAGAAAAAACATATAACGTCTTGAATACAATTAGAGCTTGAATACCTGATCTTCCCAGATTGCTTTTTCATGTCAAACTCTTCCTCCAGTGGATTCTTTGATTTGGCACTGTCTTGGAGTTGGTTGGAGTCGCCAGGTAGATGATTCAACCTTCTCATGTTTGATCATTGTCTACCATTAGTAATCATCTCTGGAACTTGATATGCTTTTATGAGTAAGATATAAATTCTTCCCCAGTATGGTCACCGCTATGTTGGCACTCTGTAATTTTCCTAAGGATGAGGAGGCAATCACTGAGGTAACACCAAACCACTTGGAGTCCTAGATCTAGCCCTCCAAGACTCAGAGAGGGCTCTCTCTGTTTGATATAGCTTTGTTTGAAGGGGATGTTAGGCTAGTTATGAAGTATAAGGTTTGTTTTTAGATTTGGTATATTTGGAAGATTGAAAACTCAGATTTACATTGGGCCATGGGGTCTGCCTTTCTGAATATGGATATATCTCAGGTTTTATAAGATTGTCTCCACAGGGCAGGATAGCAATATTTATGGATCTAATTGAATCAAATGAAAGTGAAGAGGAGGAAAATAAGAGAAAGTCCATTAACCAGAGGAGCAACTAAGAATTCATTTACTCAACTTCAGATGAAAACATACAGATCGTTAAAAAAATAGAGACAGAGTATGTGACATATATTTTGTTCTTAATCTTTCTTTTAATGATTAGATCAGGGAATACGTAAAATTGATCTACAGAGTAAGAAAACAGTTACCCAGAGAGGAAAAACATCACCAAGAAGTTAGGCACAAGAATCCTGCAGATAAAACCTCTTTATTTCTAGTAGATTATCTAGAAAGTTACAAAGTATCCCCTGTGGGGCATGAATCAAATGATCAACAATAAACCCACAATACTTCAAATTAAGAAGTATTTATACAATTTATTTCCAACGATCTGGTCATCAATGACCATGATATTACTCCAGAAAAATCTAAACTGACAATATCTTTTACCATTGCTTGTGGATGTTTCTGAAATATTCGTGCCCGAATATCTGGAGATGATTGGGTGCATATTGATTCTCTATTGATAAGGTGTCTCGTATCATCTGAAATCTAGAGTGATGTTGAAACTGTGCCTACGAACTCTGCCACCTGTAAGTTCATTGCTTCCCGAAATTATGAAAAAATAGGTTCAACGGAAGTGTCCTTTTCTCCCACTATGAGATGTTTATGTACAAACGGGGGGAGGTTTTTGTAGACGAGCCTGTGATGAACAAAAATCTATTTTGTTTTTTCCAAATTCATCTCCAGCTCGCCAAAACAACCACCCCAAGATCATGACCAAAACCGGAAAAAATGGAAGCCTGAAAAATAGGGCTCAGAGATGGATTTGATTCTCCCAACTGCTGACACCTGTGTAAATTCTCGGAGAGGTTATTGTTCTTCATCCCATGCTGAAAAAAACCTCTCTCGGTATTTTGAAAATCCATTCATGTTTGCCCAAAATATCTCTCAGAAGACGATGTGTTGAACTCTGCCAAAAAATGATTTTTATTTTTTAGGAAGGTTGTTTTGGAGGAGGAAGGTGGTTTTCGGACCCCCCCTGGGGTGGTAAGTGGCAATAGGGGGGGTCCGAGTTCACCATATGGTGACATGTGTCTTTCGTAAACCACTTACTCGGACCCCCTTTGGTTGAGTGACGTAGGGGGCGGGGGGGCGTCTGATATATGGGGGAAGTATGGGTGGGTAGTAAACTTACAATATAGTTTTATTTTGTTTTTTTTTGTATATTTTTTGTTTTATTTATTTTTTAATTTTGTTTTATTTATTATTTATTATATATTTGTTTTTATTAGTTATTATATGTTTTGTTTAATTTTTTTTAATTATTATTTTAGTTTTTAATTGATTTTTAATTTATATATATTTTTATTTGTTTTATTGTTTTATTTAATTTTTAATTATATTTTTATAAATAAAACACTAACCTAATTAATAATTTAAACAAAATAACTTAATTACTAATTATTAATTTATTTATTATTAACAAGTCGAACCTATTTTTATTGATCTAACTGCACTAATTTAATTAATCTTAACATTATTATTCTAATTAGTGTTAAAAAATGCCTCTAAACATTTATTACTAACCTAATGTTTTTTATCCTAAGCTTATTTATGCATGTAGGGACGAAAACGATGGAGGGGTGAAAAAATGGAGGGTGAGGGCATGAAGGGTGCGGCAGGGTGATGAAGGATCGAGCGAAATGGATGGAGGGGGGAATGGAATCAACTGAGCCCAACAATCCATGTGTCTTCATCACGAGAGCAACGCCAAATAAACAGGTGAAGAATCAAGTTACATGTGATTATAGGAACCGAACACTGTCAAGAACCTCTCATTCTTCATCCTTCATGGTCATCGAATTCTTTGTTATTACTCCCAATGGTAGGAATATATCCTTCTGACATAAATAATATTCCATCTGCATCTTCCATAACTAGTAGTTTTGGCTGTTAAATTTCCCAACCCTAAACTTTCCATTTTCCTGCATTTCTCCCACTCGAACTAGGAACCCTATTTCCCTGCGAGTTACCTTTCGCTTTGATACCAGTTGTTAGAAAAACAAGATCGCAGAGCAATAAAATAAAATAAAATATAGAAATAAAACACAGAAGATACACAATATAATATAGACATAGATATACGTGGTTCACCCAATGTGGGCTACGTCCACCAAAGAAATTGCCAAGTCCTTCCTTTTTATTATCCATCAAAATGAAGGGATATAACCTACAACTCAATCGTTGTAACTTCCTCGTATTTATCTCGCAATATTCTCTCTCAGTATACAACATTCACAATAATACACAACCGCAATACAATTCCCTCATAAGAGAGGGTTTCCTTTTAGGGAAACAAACCATGAAAAATAACTTCTGTCATCAGATCTGTAAACTTACAATGGACGGTCCAGATTGACTATGAAAATACAATATTTTACAAGGCAATGTTTCCCAATATTTCACTTCGAGGGTGTTGCCCCCCAATCCCCCGCCAGAGGGGGATACAAAAATTTTCTCTGCCCCCTGGACTCCCCCAGTGACAGTTATGGGGGGAAATCCCCCCAAAACCCCCCATTAGTGAATGGGGTCCAAGCACAACTGAAACAAACCTCTGAATCAGGAAGAATCATGCTCCACAACCAACACTTTCTGCACCCAAGACACTTTGTAGGGACTGGGATGTGCCATCCTCTTCAATCCCAACTTCTCAACCATCTATTGATGATTGCAACTACGTGAGACATTCTCCAACTTACAAACCTGAGAGAAATCCCCTGAGAGGGGTGTGTGGTTCGTATATGAGAAAGAGTTGGAACGTAAATATGGTCTCCTCCTTACAGAGAGTTGAGAAGAACTATTGATGATTCTCATGTGTAACGTAGTGAGAAAGAAGATATGCAGAGTTGGATGTGCCAGCTATGGCTGAGCACAAGGTGAACGTGTGAAATCCCAAAGTGTTGGGTGCATCATCATGAGAACATAAATGAAGATGATGTATTAACCTCCTCTGATCAAAAGAGTTGATGAGAAACTCCAGATGACTCTCCTGTGTAATGCAGTGGGAAAGAAGATATATTGAGAGGACGTGCATGTGGGCGAGCACAGGTGAACACGATCCTAGTGATTGAGCACTAGTGAAGAAGTGGTTCTCTTGTGTAATGCAGTGCGCCAAAGATATGGACATGCCTATGGATGTGCCCCTATTGGATGAGCACTAGTGGGTGTATAAGATCCCTTGCTATATTGTTCAAGAGTCAGACCTTCATGTAACCCTAATTGTAATGTAAAGGGTACATGTCAGCCCCACCTTAATGTGATTAATAATAAATGTAAAAGAGAACTAATCTGGTTAATATTAATTATATTGTGAGCTAGTGAGGTCGGCCCTATTGTGCCAATAGACACTTTTGTTGACAGGTTCAGTCTAGTATAAGTAAAGGTAAATTCCCCATTGAGGAAACACATTTTTCATGTGAGTTTGGAAATTTCAGCAAGTACACCTTGGGAAAAGTGTGCACCTCTCTTGGGCGCTAGTCTTCTAGGGTTTGACAACCCTCTTGTGTGCTAGGTTTTATTGGTGATGAAGGTATTTATATTGAAGAATATAGCAAAGGATTGTGGCTGGGTTTTCTTCCCTTGTTGAGAAGGATTTCCCAGGATACTTCTTGTTTTCTTGTGCATGGTGTGTCTTCTTGTGATCTTGGTTGTTGCAACATTATTGTTTATGGTTAAGTTAAATGAAAAAATGGAATGAAATTCATGCTTAACCTTGCTAATACAAAAATAAACATGGTATCAGAGCATAGTTCTTGAAGAACCCATTGCATAAGATACAAGCTTTTACCAGTCACCCCCCCTCTCTTGCAAAATTGTATGACCCTCCCCTCCTAGGGTTCTCAGAAAATTTTGTACGACCACCTTAGGGTTCCCAAAAAATTATGTACGACCCTCCTAGGGTTCCCAGAAATTATGTATGGCCCTCTTCTTTTAAGTGTTTCAGCCCCTTAAACTTGGACGTTGAGGAAAATTTTGGCATAGGAGAGTACGGCCTTCTCCAGCACACTTCCAGAGACTATCAAAATGAAATTTTGAGCATTTTGAAATTTTGGCCCTAGGGTTTCGCTAATTTCTGTAGAAATTTCAAAATTAGGGTTTCTGCAACTCATTGAAGGAGATCTTCAGCTCACCATTGTTCTCCATATTTCAAAGGCTTATTGTTAGCAATCATAAGTCCAAAAAAACCTAAAAGTGTTAGCCTAGCCTAGTCGTTGGGTTTTCTAGCCGAGTTGACAAGAGTTTCTGAAGAATCTAAAATTATCATGAACATACCTAGGATGGAAGATAAGCTTGATGGATCAAGCAAATTCAATTTCCTAGGAGACAAGACTTCAGAGGAAGACTTATTGTGGGTGATACAAAAAGGTGACACTATGACTACCCTCTTCATGAAGATGTCAAGAAGATAGAGATCAGCCAAGAGCCATTGGAGAAATCATATTAGCACCCTCAGGTATGCACTTGTATATATATTATTTGTATCATTATCATGGGAGAAATTGCAGGAGGAAGAAACATTCTTGCTGAAGTCATGGATCCAGAGGGATCTCAGTGCATTCAGAAGAACAACACACTGGAAGTGAAGAGCCCAGGTTTGATTGTTGAAATTTTCATTCCTCTAACCTATATTTCTAAAGTTTTCTACATTACAAGTAGGTGGTGTAGTTGTGTCAACAATCCTTAAATTGTTTTGATTCTAGATATGTACTCATTATTCTCCTTTAGGAGATATTCTTTTTTTGGTTCCTCTTGTTTTCTTGTTCCGGACAAGTTAACAACAAAGGAATATGTGTATCCTTTAGAAGGAGCCACTTGACTCGGACGGAGTCAAAATTATTTGAAGAAAGGGGAAGAATAGAACTATCATTGAGGAAACCAATGCAATAATGCATGATCAGAATCCTTCCATGATTCTATGGGCAGAAGCATGCATGACACAGTATATGGTTAGAACAAGAGTCTTCACCAGACTTTGAAAAACATAACTCTCGAAGAAGCCTTCACCGGAGTGAATCTTGAGATTGAACACTTCAGGATATTTGGGTGCCCAGTGTATTTTCATGTACCCAAAGAGAAGAAGTCCAAGCCAGACCCTTCAGGGAGAAAGGATACTTTTATGGGATAATAGTGAATCTTCGAAGACATTCCAAATCGACATCCTTGGTCAAAGACAAATTGAGATAAGCGGAGATGTTGTCCTTGAAGAAGAGATAGCCTTTCAAATATCTAGAGAATATTATATAGATATTGAAAGTGAGACAATTCCTTCTCCCCCTTCAATATTTCAAAGGGATACAATCATTATTCCAACTGATCTAGTTTCTCCAATTGATATGTTCAGAGATATTGCAGTAGGGAATAAAATGTCTTCCTAGGCTCACTCTGCAAGAGGCAAAGAAACATACAAGCCTCTCAAGGCACATCCCGAGAGAACAAAGAGTTTTTTCAAGATACTCTTCAGCCACGAGCCACGTCATTGATTCTAAGCCTTCTTGTCATAGAGAAGCAACATGAGAACAAGTATGGCAAGATGCCATAACAAAATAATACTAGTATATCTTAAAAGAATGATGTATAAGATATTGTTCAGAGACCAGAAGGGAATTATGTGATGACTTCCAAGAAGATCTATAAGATCAAGCATGTAGCTGATAGAAGTGTCAAGAAATACAAAGAGAGATCTATAGCCAGAGGTTTCTCACAAACAGAGGGAGTTGTCTATGATGAGACTCTTGATCCAGTAAACCCGATACATTTCCATCCATACTACCATCCCTGAGTTGGAAACTATATCAGATGGATGGATTCTTGATGAGTTTGGGTTTCAACAAGAGTGTTGTTGATACAAATCTATATTATTATAGTGTTGGTGATGAGAGCCTGATTTTGATGACTTATTCAGAAATCCTTGTTGTTGGATACAAGTAATCTTTGACTTCTGATTTCGAGATGAAGGATATGAGTATGATGCACCACTTATTGGGACAAGAAGTATGACAAAGGATTGATGATATTTTCGTAAGTCAAGGAAAACATACATCGGGAATATTAAAAGAAGTTCAGTTTGACAGAATAAAAAAACATCGTGATATATTTGAAGAAAATGAATGATGATGATTCAGATGAGATTGATCCACAGCTGATTGGATCATTGATGTATCTAATTAGCAATGAAAATGCTTATCCAATCCATGAGCCAACCTAGACAGTAAATCATGTATTGAGATATACACGAGGCGCAACTTGACATGGTCTGAGATATGCCTCCAAGTGTGAAATTGAGTTTGTAGGGATATGCCTATACAAATTAAGTAGAGAGTATAGTGGACCGAAAGAGAACATCTGGTTGTTGTCTTACCATGAATTTTACCATGGTTTCCTGATGCAGCAGGAAACAAAAATTTGTGGCCTTGAGTACCACAGAAGCAGAGTATATAGCATTGAGTGTGCGAAGCAATGTGGCTTCACAAGCTTCTGACATATTTACTTGATCATGAGACAGATCCTATGATGATAACAATAGATGTGTGTAAATCTCTTTGAGATCCTAGTGTCTATTGATGGATTGAAACACGTTGACATATCAGTATATCAAAGATATGATGAAGAGGAAAATAGTACACATGTAGTACCTTTCTACACATGAGAAGATTGCAGACATCTTCACCAAATTAACTTGGTGAAGAATACCTCCCTAGTTGAGAGGGAGTGTTGATGACTACAGCCAATACAAAGTTCAAAGTACATCTGTGTGAGACTTGGCATGATAAATAATGCCTCCCTAGCTGAGAGGGAGTGTTGATGATTGCGGCTACGTGAGACATTCTCCAGCTTACAAACCTGAGAGAAATCTCATGAGAGGGGTGTGTGGTTCCTATTTGAGACAGAGTTGGAATGTTAATATGACCTCCTCCTTACAGAGAATTGAGAATAACTATTGATGATTCGCATGTGTAACGCAGTGAGAAAGGAGATCTGTAGACTTGGACGTGCGTGTGGCTGAGCACAAGGTGAACGTGTGAAATCCCAAAGTGTTGGGTGCATCGTCATGAGAACATAAACAAAGATGATGTATTAGCCTTCTCTGAGCAGAAGAGTTGATGAGAAACTCCATATGACTCTACTGTGTAATGCAAGGGGAAAGAAGATATGTTGAGTGGACGAGCACAGGTGAATGTGATCCTAGTGGTTGAGCACTAGTGAAGAATTGGTTCTTCTGTGTAATGCAGTGAGCCAAAGATATGGACATCCCTATGGATGCGCCCCTAATGGATTATCACTAGTGGGTGTATAAGATCCCTTGCTATATTGTTCAAGAGTCATAATTGCATGTAACCCTAGTTGTAATGTAAAGGGTATAGGTCGGCCCCACCTTAATGTGATTAATAATAAATGTAAAAGAGAATTAATCTGGTTAATATTAATTATATTGTGATCTAGTGAGGTCGGCCTTGTTGTGCCAATAGACACTTTTGTTGACAGGTTCAGTCTAGTATAAGTAAGGTAAATTCCCCATTGAGGAAACACATCTTTCATGTGAGTTTGGAAATTTCATCAAGTACACCTTGGGAAAAGTGCACACCTCTCTTGGGCGCTAGTCTTCTAGGGTTTGAGCACCCTCTTGTGTGCTAGGTTTTATTGGTGGTGAAGGTCTTTCTCTTGAAGAATATAGCAAAGGATTTTGGTTGGGTTTTCTTCCCTTGTTGAGAAGGGTTTCCCAAGATACTTCTTCTGTTCTTGTGCATGGTGTTTCTTCCTGTGATCTTGGTTGTTGCAACATTATTGTTTATGGTTAAGTTAAATGCTAAAATGGAATGAACTTCATGCTTAACCTTGCTAATAGAAAAACCAACACCATCTTTATGGAAACCAAATTATTTGTACTTCCACTCTTAATGACAACTTTGCAACACTTCCCCTTTGACTTATATACAGTTCTAAACATACGTTTTCTTTTTGTTGGCTCACTTGTCTCTTTCTCTGAATTGACTAAGATCCTCTTCAACATAAAAGATTCCCCTACCTTAGGATTTTCTTCCTTTTCCATTGTATTAATTGTTTCTTCCATGGCCTCTGCAACATTTTCACGCCTCTTATTTGTTGATTTATTTTCAGGACAATCCCAAGACATGTGTCATGTCTTGCCACAAGTGTAGCATCTAATTTCTTTGCCTCCTCTACATCTTCCTCTGGAGCCAAATCTCCTGCCTCTGAATTCTCCTCCTCTTGATGGCTAATTACTTGATCTTGAGCTTCCTCCTCCATCTTTTGGAGTTTGGAATCTTCCTCTTTGAATGGATTTTCCCTTACCTCTTGTTGGACCTCTTCCTCTAGTTTTCTGGCTTTATTTTCTAGCTATCGTAACCTCTACTTTCAGGGCTTCCTAGAAAGCAACTTCCATTGTCCTTAGGGTCAGGAGACTGATTTCATATTGGATGTCATACCTTAAACCATTGATGTAACTTGCAACTTTCTCAACATCATTCTCCACATGTCATGCCCTGATGTTTAACATGTAGAGTTCTTTTGTATACTCTTTTACTGACATAGCTTTCTACCTCAGATTCTGCAATTTTCTGAACATGTTCAATTGATAATCTTTGGGAATAAACTTGGCTTTAAATTTAGCCACCATCCCGTCCCAATTCCTAATCTTTGATTTTCTTTTCTTTCTTTTGTCAACCTACAATTTATCCCACCATAAGGTTGCATCTCCTTTCAACCTAGTCACGACATGCTTAACCTTATATTTTTCATCTATGTCATCATAGTAGAAGTATTTGTCCATTTCATTATTCCAATCAAGCAATTCCTCGACATTCAGGTTCCCCTCATACATTGGGACCTCCATTTTTGGTATGGATCCTACCTTTGTAACCAACCTCAACAATTTTTCCAATGGTGTTTCAAATCCTAGTGCTTCTCCTTCTTCTCCAGAGCTAGTGTCTTCATCTTTGCAGACATCACCTATGTCAGGTTCATGTCGTGGAGCTACTTCCATCGATTCCATTCTATCATGGACTCTCCTCAATTCAATTTGAAGCTCTATAACTGCCACATTTTTAAGCCTACCTCTTCTAGGAAGCATGGATATTGAAGACAAATTCCTCTACCACTCTGATACCACAATTGATGGCCTTACACCACAATACCCACAAACAAAGCCTATTAAGAAATCTATGTTAGCGAATTTTCCTTCACGGCCTCGAATCAAATCTTTGTCTCTGCTACTCACATTGCAACATTATTCATAGACAAAATCAGCTGACAAAATCATAGGTTCAATTGGGCACTAAGCCCCTTTTCCTTCCACACGACCAAACACTAGAACCACGGGTTTATTTCCTTTACAAAATTTCGTGGGTCCAATATTATTAACCCACAATAATTTTCCAAAGAGAAATTCTCCCTAGTCATCGATCGTCACTGAAAGGAAAATCCCGATCTCGTTTCATACTACTGGATTCAGGGTGCAATTTCAATAGTCAGAATAAGTATTCCAAACAGTCTCCTTCGTCCTCTGAACAACTTTTAATCGTGATTGTTGATCCTTCAAGAATGGATAGACGGATCTACTTGCATGCAAAACAAAGCTACGAGGGAATATTCCTCAATACTCTTCTTCAATACCTTTATGCTGGTTGTTTCGACAGACAGTTTGGATTAATATTTATAGCCCTATGATGGACGGTTGCAATTTTCCCCAAATCTTCTTTGATGAATGGAGGGAAAAAATGTCGCACATCAATCAAGGAAACATAATATTCTTTGATGCCTTTGCATCGACGTATAGGAATAGGCTCTGATGTGAAGCTCTGAACACACACCCTCTGCGATTTTCAGGGTCCAATGGACAATCGACCAGAACCGTTGATCTGGTGAGCTCTTCTCCCATATCTAATCTTGACCATCATTTTTTGAGCTCTGAAATTTCATAGATTCCTCACAGTGAAACTATGATTATGTGTTTGATCCATGTTATCATGATCACTTGTACTTCTGATCACAAAATATACACACATAATTCGATAAGCACACACATGGAGGACATAATTTCATGAACACATCTTTATTTCAATGATCGAAGGAATGAAATTAAACATTGATGCTATGTTCCTTCTCAGCCTCTCGAGCCTCTGAAACACATGATCTCACCACTTTGCACACTTGCTATCATTTCCAATTACAATAAAAATCAAAATAAAACTTAGAGCTCTCGGGTAGCCCTCAAACTAACAAAATATTGAGCTATTTCAACAAGCCTAAATCTAGACATTATCCCTACATATCAACAACAAAAACAATAACAATTTAAAACTATTCAATACAAGATATCTGCCAAGATATCTTCTAGAAATGTTTAACTATTACAAAATAAACAAATTAGGGAACCAACTCCCTTGGTAAACATTTTATGACCACTTGGGTCAATCTCAAAATTTCAATTCTCAATGTTACATTAAAACCTCATGAGATAGAACATTAGATCACAACCCAAATAGCAAAAATCATGGGGTCTCTTGTAGAATTCAGGCAAGAACTGGCAGTTTTGGAAGAAAAATGCAACCTATTATGAAATATGGGACTCAATCTAAGTAGGGGTGACCAATCCATGGCCTCAAATCAAAGAATCTCAGCCAACTCATCTCAAGGAGAACCAAAGGAGAATGAAACAATGCACCAACTTGATGAGGAAATGGAAGTTGTGAACCGAAACTTTGAGCCTAGTAGTATAGATCTGGAAGAAGCATCTAGTTGCTATGTTTTTTTTTCGAGGTTGTAAGAATATTAGGCATATACTATATAATATATAGTGTTAACAAGTGTTGGATAGTTTTGTACAAGGACAAAGCCAAACTCTATTTTTGGTTTGTAGTCAATTTTTTTTAAAACTATTTAATAGCTATTTTGAAAACCTATAGAATAATGCTATAATGTAATTCCAACTACAACATCTACTTTAGTTTTTATATTAATACAATTTTAGATTTTATATTAATACAATTTTACCTAGTTATTGTTAAACAAAAAGAATATAACATTAATTTAACACCTTGAAATTTTGTTTACTTACTCAAGAAATAGTTGCTTAATCTCATATAATGTTTGCCCTTTCGTGACCATTCTTAGTAAAATGAGCATAATATACTTAATTATTTTTAATACCATTACATTTGTATGGATTTAAGGGAACTACATTTGTAAATTCTTACTATAAGAAATTAGAGTGCTCCACACTACCATCAACCGCAAAGAAAAGTTTTATATCAATACACTACCATCAACTCCAAAACAAAGTTTTATATCAATAATTTTAGTAAAATTATATGAATATACATTTTTATAAAATTCCCTAGAGTATATTGCATTGATCAAATATTAATTGGTGCATAACTTTTATGGATTAAATTTCATTAAATTCAATTGAAATTATGTATATAAATTAGGATGTTTTCGATTGACAATTTCAATGTCAAAATTGAAAAAAATACTATTAAAACAAAATTTAAAATTGTGAAATAATGTGAAAAATGGAAATAATACATTTGAGCTAGAAAACCAACTGAATAACTAATTAGAAAATCATCTCCGCAATAATATAAAACTCAAGGTTAAATATAAACTCAATAGTCAAGATTCAATTGTAAAGTTACAGGTATTTAATGGTGTGCCAAATTTTTTGTTTCAGAATAATGGTGCCCTTATACCATAGACATTTTACATTCATGGCGATTGTTCAAGAAATGAGTTGCTTAAGTCATAATGAATGAGTATTTGGTCAACATTGCTCTGAGGGCATCTCCTCTTCGAGAGTAGAAGAAAAATAATACAACAAACTAATTCTTGGTTCATCACTGCTTATATTTCTGACTGGAATTTCTTCATCAACTTTTACATCTATACAGTCAACTAGTTTATGCAGTCTTTTATTGTAGCATCTGTACCCTTTACTGTTTGTAGCATAACCCAAGAAAATACCTTC
>ML821061.1:175422-189044 GCA_009831015.1 Picea engelmannii | reverse complement strand
ATAAATCACTCCAGTTGTTGTAAGTCCAAATAGGCAGGCTCTATACTACATAGTGGGGAAAAACTCTCATAGGGTTGTCTTCTTTGCCAACATAGATTCATGCATAGTTTCTAAATGGTAATTTTCTACTCGTATCTTGTTCAACCCGACCACTTAATCCAGAGGGATTGGCTAGAGATTGGGTGTCAACATTCATCTATTTAATGTAGTCTCATAGCTCTTCTATGGGTTTCTTTCACTGCTACATTAGAGTTCATAGTGTGCAGGAAGAAGATGTTATGATTATGACTTGTTCTCAGGTACTAGCTGGGCAAAATGTTGAAGGTGAATCAAAGCTTGAAGAACAAGATGAAGCGTAACTTCAAGAAGAAGATATTTGTCTATTCATCAACAACGAACAACAATCTGTCAATGATGCAAATTGCTCAAAATATGTATCAGAATTGTTGAGTGAATGTGTGCCTCCTGTTCTGCATCATTTGGCTAAATTCAAAGACCATCCTTATGAATAAATTGTTGTCATAAATGATGATGAAGCTTTGAACTTAAATGAAATGGAGATGCAATCTCCCACTTGGCTTGAGAGTGAAAGGCGATATAGCATGGATGTTGAAGTGACTGAAGCTAAAGTGTGCACTGAAGGTTGCAAATAAGTTCTGTCTTTTCATTGTCATAAATTTAATTTGGAAGAAAATGTTAATGAAGCAGGAAGAAATTTCCATGTATGTTGTCATTCGCTGACACCTATATGACTTACTCCTCCTTTGGGCTTGGAATGACTATTAGGTCTTGATATTGATATTGTATTTTTTTTTAAATACCTACATAAAGGTGGCAATTGTGACGTGTTCCACTCTCTTCCCGTCGCTATTGCCACGTCCAAGACGTCTCTCTTTCCACCTCCAAGATTGTCGCTCCCATAGAAACCACGTCGGAGCTAGTAACTCCTGGCCGTCGCTGTTGCCACCTGATGGATGTCGTTCTTGCGACGTCCAAGAGTGTCGCTCCCATAGCAACCACGTCGGAGCTAATAGCTCGTCCCGTCGATCTTGTCATCTTTGAAACATCTCTCTTGCCACGTCTGAAACGTCTCATTTGCCACGTTTGAAATGTCGGTCTTGCCACCTTTGAAGCGTCTCTCTTGCCACGTCTGAAACGTCTCACTTACCACGTTTGAAACGTCGGTCTTGCCACGTTTTCAACGTCTCACTTGCCACGTTTGAAACGTCGGTCTTGCCACGTTTGCAACGTCTCTCTTGCCACATTTGAAACGTCTCACTTGCCATGTTTGCAACGTCTCACTTGCCACGTTTGAAATGTCGGTCTTGCCACGTTTGCAACGTCTCTCTTGCCACGTTTACAACGTCTCTCTTGCCACGTTTGAAACGTCGCAATATAGACGAAAACTAGGTCGTCGGAAAAATGACGTCATATGAAACGACGTTTGAGGGGGTCCGAGGTTTGTCGGTCTTCCGACAATATAAAGTGGCAATTGCGTCAAACGCGCCGTCGGAATTTGACCCAAATGCAGTAGTGACTTCAAATCTTGTTACCCGTTTCGTGTCATTGATGTGGGATACATTAAGGCCCTCCTGTGACGAGTCTTTTCCTGTCGACTTCAACTCATTATCCAGGAATTATACTTAGAAACTAATTGGTACCTTGGAACTTGCATGCCCCAATGGCATGTTTCCTCGCTTTCGACAGTGGGTTTTCATTATTGACCCTTGATTGGAAGATTCCGCCGAGTGTTCGACTTCAGCTCATTAATTCACATCCATTGGATTGTACTAGTGTACCTTGGGAGTCATTGACATTAATGGTGATTTCCCTCGCACTTGCTAATGGTATACACTAATGAACGATAATCAAGTGGTTTCTACCATGTTCGACTTCAACACATGTATTCACATGGTTAGATTCGTACTATCGAGTGGTGGAGATGAAGACCTTGGATCTTTTCTGACAGATTCAGGTTGCGTTGGAGTATATTCATTTTGTATTGCTGCATATATTCACAGTGTATGTCTAGTGGCTATGTTCAAATTTGAGTCTTTAACACATAGATCCACAGTGTATTTTTGGTGGCTATGTTCATATTTGAGTCATAATGGCATGGATCCACGGTGTATGTTTGGTGGCCACGACCTGTCTTACTTGACATGGATCTTTGCATGTCGGCATTTATGCTTTGAGTCATTTGTATTCTGAATATGGGAATTCCTACCTCAGTGATGATATATTATTGTACTGTATTTCCTTGTTTGTTGCCAGGTTTCCGACCGACTGTTCCTTGTTCCCTGCACACACTCGACAAAGTATTTCAGCTATCACTCTGTTATAACTTCATACTTTAGGGGGATCTCTGTTATACATTATTTTCGTCACCCTTATGACCGTTAATGATGTAAACCTATATGTTGCCTTCAGAGGGGTCAGTGGCCTGAATTCCTGAAGAAAGAAGGGAAAATAATTTTTTCTGAGAGAAGAAATTGTATTTTCCTTTGTAAAAGCCCTATTAAAGAGGATTTACACAAGCTGCTCTATATGCAGGGTGCGGAAATGCCTGATTTTCACACCTTGCTCTATAGCTAGGTTGTGGAGTTTCCACAGGTTTCTTTATAGCTAGGGTTCGATGGCCTTCGTATGTGGGAAAAACATGCATCTTCTCAATGCTTCTAGAAGGAGAAGCTTCTATGGTGAGGTGGCCTCCGAACGGTTTGGATATTACTCACTTTCATGATTTAGTGGGATTATCCTAACCTCCTCACCTTATCCTCTTCAGCTTATAAAAGGGGAGGAGATATCATGGAGAAGGTTAGATTGGCTTGTTATTGAGCTTTGTATCTTGGAGTTTTTGGGCTTATGTTGGCTTTGAGCTTTTCTTTGTCAAGATAAATCGTGAGTAGCTATCAGATCTACAGTCTCAGAATCCTTGGAGAAAGAAGTGCGTGGGAAGCAAGGAACTGTTGGAAGGAACCTGACAACATCAAGGCATCTGGTTGTATCTTTCTTCCACATTCTTTAATACAGATATACTTTTCTTTCCTATATGAATGTTATTTGTCCATATTGTATGATTCCTTGATCATGTACATAGATTCATATCAAATACAATATGTCGTTCTTTTTTTCGTTTGATTTTGTTTATTTACAGATATTTCTCCATAAGCCTCGCGACGAAGCCTGGATTGCATTGACGAAGTCATATCTTCGATATTTAAAAGGTATGTTCTAGATCTCACTTCTCATTTGATAATTGAAATATAAGGAAAGGGTAGTGTACTATCTTGTTTTGTTCTAGTTTCATAGTGAAGCTAGGGGGATTGATTTGTGTCCGCACTTAACAATTAGCCCGATAACAGGGGGTGGTAGGCTTGGCTACTAAACTTGTTATTAGATACATTGAGGTCACCAAGGAATCCTCCCTTGTGGTGGACCTCCTCCATCAATAAAACAAGGGAATATCCTACTTAGGTGACAATGGTAGTTTCTTCCATAGTTACACAAGATTTGAGAATCTTGTGGTGGGATTTGCACAAGTACAAATCTTGCAATAACATTTTGGCGTCTTTGTTGGGGAGGATTGATTCATTCTCCTCACGACATATCTTTGGTAAACATACCCCAAATCCCTTATCCTACAAGTTTACCTGGTGACTCCACTGAGGGTAGATCCCTCACTTCCCTTTGATGATCCTAGAGATATCGTATGGCACCTCCACTATTTCATTTTGAGTTGTTTATTTACCAATAAATGGAGTTATGGATTTTCATAAATGGTTTCCTTGTATTGATTTTGAGAGAATCCCTATATACCCAAACAATTTTAAGGAAGGATGGTTAGAGAAATTTCCAAAATTCAAAGGATTGGTTGTTACTCATGTTGTAAAGTTATTAAGGTACATACAGGGGATGGGGGAACATGAATATGTACAAATAAAATGGTTTGTAGTCTCCCTATCATTTGATGCATGTGATTGGATCAAATATTTTTGCAAACCAAAAGCCATATCCTCTCTCATAGATCTCATTAGAACATTTCTTTGAGTATGGGAACCCACAATCTCATACATATGAGGAAACTCTTTGAGAACTCACAGTATCCCTTAGGGGGAGGGCTTCTTCATGGATCTTCTTATAAGATACATGAGGAAAGAACATTGTTCATGAGAAAAAGATTCTATTGGGAGTATTCATCCTCGTGATGAAGATAATACATTAATAGTTTCTCTTCTTGTTGAGGATGAAGAACTAGAACAATGTGAATACTTCTCCCAAAGGTTGAAGGAAAGTGTCAAAGAAGATAAGAAAATATGCAAGAAATTGGTTGATAGTTGAAAATATGTACACTTCATCATTGATCTTTTTTCACTAATATGAGAAGAGCATGACCTCATGTTGGATAAATATGAGTGATGTCTCAATGTTTTAGCATAGGAAGAGCTTGCTAAGGCATATTTCTGAGTGAAAACATTGTGTGCTAGCATACGAGAGAAATATGACCAACCTTAGGTATTATCCAAGACATCGGAATTAAATGTAGATGGGGAATAATGGGATAATTCAGATGAAGATGCAAACCTTGATGAAGTTCTCCTGCCAAATGATCAAGTGAATGATGAATAAATTATTATCGAAGAACCTTCATATCTTGAGCATGCCTTGGATAAGAATGTTGAAGATCACACATCCCCGATGAAAGAACCTAAGGAATAATTTTATAAAGAGGGGTACCAACCCCTAGAAGAGGAGAAAGAATCACCTCATGACTCCATTAAAGACAATGAAGACTTGATTGAAGAACGAGAACCTGAAGAGGTGAATCATGAGGAAGATCACCAAATACACGAACATGAGTTGCCTTGTGAATATGACAAAGAAGAGAACTTTGATGAAACACAACTTGTTGAATACCTAATCCATGAAAAGGATCCTCATGAATACAAGGCACCAATATTTTCTCCTCTATTTGATGAAGTCATCCAAGATCCCATTCCTCTTGCACATGAAGAAGAGAACATGGTGAGTTATACTCCTTTCCAAATTTTGGATATTGCTTCATTTCATGACTCAGAAAGTGAAGAGGTGTTAGAAGAACCCTTGGATGCATTAGACCCTTCATGTAGTGATGATGTGATTGAGAATGTTGATGATTTTGTACATGTTGGGAGACGTGAATGGGATGTTATTTGTTATGGTCTTAATGGAGATCCCATTTATGACATTGAAGGTCATTTTCAATTTTTTCCTTTAGAACAACCATGTGTGATTGCTAAAGACTTAGATGTGTGGAAACATGAAGATGACATGGTTACAGATTTGTTCCAATCACCCAGGGATGACTTATTGCAACGTTCTCATGATTAGTTTCAGTCATATCATAGAGGGTATGGGACATATTATTTTGAGAACTTGAACTTGTTCTAAGAAGAAGATTCTCAACCACCATTGTGCTCTA
The DNA here is from genome assembly GCA_009831015.1 of Picea engelmannii. Classification (NCBI taxonomy): domain Eukaryota; kingdom Viridiplantae; phylum Streptophyta; class Pinopsida; order Pinales; family Pinaceae; genus Picea; species Picea engelmannii. The sequence continues at coordinate 183,583 of ML821061.1, read as the reverse complement.
ACTTTGATGAGGGTAAGACATGATTTTCCCAGAGAAATATTTTGTGATGAGAGTTTCTTCCCTCCTCCTTTTACACCTTTCCATTATGCTATATATACGGTTGGGAATTTCTCTCATGATAGTTATTTCCCTATGGGGCGAACTAGTTTTCAACCTATGGTTTGTTGTATGGTTTTCTAGTTTCACACACAAGTTAAACAATCCTTGGGTTGGAGAAAAATTGTTTCTCTATGCTTGGTCTCATCCCTTACATTGCACTCTATTTTCCCATAGACAACCTTATATTTTTCCTTAGGTTCCTTCTAATCCCTTCTCGATCTATGGGTGATGGCTTTATGGATGAGGATGAGGATCTTCCTTTGTCTAATTCGTTTGGCCTTGCCTTGGATGGATAGGGAAGGGTTTTGGTGATGCCTCTTTGCATGACTTTGTCCCTCCCCCCCAACCTCCATGAGTTGGATTTTATGACTATTTATGGTATGGTGTATGTCCCGACTCATGATCTTTTTGTGCTTGACTTATCCTTATTTGGGTTTATGATGAAGCACAAGGGTAGACATTTTTATACAATGTTGGGATAGTTTCACTAGTCATATTATTATACCTAGCATTTCAACTAATATAGATTAGTGTAGGTTAGGTAGGGAATTTACATCTTTCATTTCATATATATATATATATATTGCATTCTCATTTTTATATAATGCATACATGATAGGAACTTACATTTTATATTATTGTTGTATCATTTTGTAGTTTAGTGAAAAAAATCCTTTCAAAATGGTTTTGGATTTATCACTAACTTTGGTGGATCACATCCACCAGCTGATACTTCTAAAGGGTAATTTTGTTTGAAGTGGGTGTAGGATTGAAGGTATTGTAAAACCATATATGTTGAGGTTCTCATGTGCTCTACAATGAGCATATTTCCCCATGCTGGAGATAAATGTTACACCCCATGCTTAGGGGTAGCTATAGGAGATAATGTATCATGGAACACAATGGAGAACATGATATTGACCATGATTTTGATCAACATGTCTATAGATGGCATCCTAGAATCCCCCCTCATTCACCTTTAAAGCTTCATGTCAACCAAGGCTCATCACATCCAAGAAACCTAGTGTATGGGAGATGGTAAGCCATCATCACCATGAGGTATGTTAGTCATTATTCCATGCAAAGCATTGTGCTTAATTTGTTGGGCATGTGGATGAGGATCTTTGGTTGAAGTTGGATAATGGATCATTGGCTTGGGAAATTGTGTTAGTTTCCTTGTTTCACCTTGGTGGTCAGCTTCTATTCCCTAGTCCCGTGTTGTCACCACCCAGGGAAAAGGGTTACTACTGGGGGGCCCTCAAAAGGGTAATGTCCTGTTCACCACCATACTTAAAACTTTCCATCATGGAGCCTCTCATAGTGTACTAGACTTCGATAATGGGTCATGGTCCATTCTCTCATCAGAAGAAGGGGATGAAGGCCCATAGGTTGATGCAGTTTCTCTATACATGTATGTTATTGCTAAATGATAAAGGTCACCATAAAATCCTCAGGTCATATTGAACTCTACCCCCTCTAATCTTAATCCCCCCTATCTGGATGCGAATGAATGCACCAAATTATAAAGGAAAATAGCCTAGTAAAAAATGAAGGAATGAAGCTTGAAACCTTTTAAAGGGGGACTTGCAAATGATAATTGGGTATCAAAAGGTAAGTTAAGGGGTTTGGAAGGAAAAAAATAACAAGGAAAGGGTATCTCAAGAAAGAAAGTTCTCCCTCTACAAAGGCGCTCATAGAAATGGATTCAATGACATCATAAGCCATGAAGCAATCCCTAAATCATATCACTATCACACTTACTCTTGAAGGGTTTCTTTCTTTCCTGCTTCCCTCATGACCTATCCCTCTAACTGGGTATTTTATTTCCTATCTAGGTTAGTACACCTAAAAGGGTTGGATGAAGGCCCTCCCATACTTAAACTTTCCAACTCACATGAGGTCCTGGGCTTGTATGATGTTTGAAGGGGATACTGAGGTGAATTGTTTACATGGATCATATCTTGAGTTGCAACTTACTTTATATATTTTGAGGACTAGTATTTCTTGTGAACCTTGGCTAACCTTGTCTTATACTTTGCTTTGTTTTGGATGGCCCTGACATGGTTCTTTGACAAACATCTTGAGCTTGTACCTAGATGTTATGCTTCTTATTGCAAGACCTTGGAATGTGTGATGCAAAGAAGTGGTTCATCCAATGAATCACCACCTTCTAACATCATCTCTCACATCCTTGGAACCTTAGAAGATGGAAAAATGGAATTGGTTTGAGCATATTCACTCATGATGGCACACATATGGGATGAAATCCCATAGGTTGGGAAAAATATCCTAGAGCTTATTCTTCACCAGGATCAGGGGTGTTGCAGTAGCATACAATTGAATACCTTGCAGAGATGAGATGTCGCTCCCTCCAACCTAGACACAACACTTGGATCCTATACGTTGGACCTACTTTGATGATGACACCATCTTTTAGGGTTTGATGGATCTAGGTTTTGGTGGATACATGGGCAACTAGTGATGGTTGGAATGAATATGGGTGAGGAGAGACATCATTTTCTCACACTTCACTCTTGATTGGTTCCACATGGCATTTGGACGCCTCTTGCTTCCCTAGGAAGGCTTGACATCTCACACGTGTGGCTCATTTATGATGTATTTTATCATTTAGCAATTTGTAAAGGGTCAAATGAGGGGTCATCCCACTTTAATCAATGTTATGTTATGTTATGTGGAAAAATTATGCTAGGATAGCCTCCTATAAGAAGGCTATCGCTAACCTTTTATTTCTCATCATGATTCCTCATCATTTGTGGGGTAACACTTCTAGATTTTTTCTATTTCATCCATTCTTGATCTCTTTATCATATGCACTATGCTTGGAGAAGGTCATTTTTGGATGTTTTTCTAATTTTTGATGGATATTTATGTAATTAGGGTTTTATGCTCTTGGTTTCTTGGATAAAGTAAGTCATTTTATGCAATTCTATGGTATATTGTTGATGTAAATGGTGAAATTCCTATTTTAATGCAAGAAGTATTGTTTTGTTGAAACCTTGAGGAGGGAACATAAGTGTTTCTTCCCTTCACAAAGTTTTATTTGTCTAAATTGGTGAAACATCCTCACTAGGTTTAGAAGCCTAAATCCCTAAAGTGCTAGCACTTTAGGATTTTATCCCTAGACAATTGATCTTTGATTTAGTTGAAGCTACAAGAAAGGAAAACGACATCTAGGGCCCAAATGTGCTTGCACCTCAGGGTTTGAATTTATCTCTTTGGTTTCAATTAAATTAATATTCAAGTGTGGATGCACTTGAGACTCCATAGGCCCTAGAATCACAACGAAACTGATCTAGAAGCAATCTTACGGTGAAAGTAGTTGTTAAAACCATTTTTCTAAATCTCTCAAGTGTTCTACTAACTTTACTAACTCTAACCCTAGAAAACTTACAATATTTATTGTTGTTGTTACAAAAGTTTGCTACATCCACTGGAAATTGTCTTAATTTTTTGCATACACCTACTTACAAGTGGCTTAACTTTTTCAAAAATCACCTCTAACAACTGGGTAATATTCTATTGGTTGAATGTTTACTTTTTATGGTCAATTGTGGTATTTATGAGCAATAATTCTTATTGTTGTTGCAAATAATTCATTGTTGATATAAAGTTGTTTACGTTTGTAATTTGCAACATCCATATATACCTAACTTGTCTAGTGTCTAAAAGAGGTCATTATTGCATACTTTATATTGGTCATTTTTATACATATGTTGCAAATTGTTTCTTGTTATGCGAGGGTAAAACAATCATCTTACAACATTTCCTTCTTTCCTAGACCTAGACCAACTACTTTCCAAGACCTAGACCAAATAACAGGTGATCAAGATAGGGGGTGGTAGGCTTGGATACTAAACTTGCTATTTGAACCCTTGAGGTCACTAGGGAAGCCTCCCTTGTGGTGGACCTCCTCCATCACTAAATGAGGGAAGATCCTATTTAGGTGACAATGGTAGTTTCTTCCATAGTTGATGGTGCAACCCTGCGCAGGTCATACCTCAGCAAATCATGCGCCTGACCTCCCGGTATCAAGGATCGTTCATTCACCTTTCTTCAAGCCGAATTAGCTCTTTCAATTCCCTGTTGGAATCTCTGTCAATTTGATCCACATGTCCTTCTTCTCCCCTTACGACCTCTGTATACACGACCATGAATTTTCCCCGACAGAATTTCGGGTTTCGGAACTTCTTAAATCATGATGTCACGAGAACCACTGTCCCCGCGATCTCCCGATCATCGAATTACCGAAATGCCGAAACACATCTTCAACATTTATCCCCCTGGGCTATGTCTTGGCCCACATGACCATCCTTCATATGACCACGACCTTATTTTGGGGTTTCACAACCCAAGCGATGGACCTCCTGTCCTATTGACCCCTGATGTACTGATATGAGAAATGTCGATTGGCAATTTCCCAGCCTTCCTCTCCTTTCGGGAAATCTCGAGAAACTCTGGATTGCTGCCACGTGTCCCCTCAAGATGGACAGTCCTCCTGCATTTCGCGATTTCGCGATTTGCGACCCCCAGTGACACAATCCCCTGCCAACTTGAAACCCTAGTAGCCGAAATACTGACGGGTTCCTCGATCTCCGCCACGTGTCCCCAATGGATGGACGACTTAGATCTTTTTGGGACTTTGCCAGGTGCGAAGTCGAAATACTCACCTCTGTGAGTCCCAGTGCCCGAATCTCTGAAACATACGATCTTGTGACACGCATCCTCCCTCAGACAGACGACTGCGATCTAATTTTCTATTTCGGGACTTTCGATGTGGAGAGTCTTGACCTCTTGTCCTCAGGACTCCCGAACTCCTGAATGCCGAAATACCAATAAGCCAATGCTTTTCAGGACTTTCGTACCCTTCGTTCACGAAGGCTTTAAACCCCTCATAGCTCCTGTCAGATCCAACAGCTGACGGGTATTTGGATCAAGATGCGACGGTCCAGATCTGTCCTTCCTGTGCGCTCCTCCTACTACTTCCTGGATGTAGGGAAACTCCAACGGTCCAGATCTTCTGACTGGATCCGACGACAACTGTACTCCTCCTGAGCTTTGGCGCTTTCTTCCTGCACTTGGAAGAATTCCCAACTGCAAAAGGCCTCAACCTTTGCCTTCTTTCCTCTGCGAACTCTTCACCTTGAGTCTCGCCTGTGCGTATAAAAACGTTGTCCATCCTGATCTTTAGGGAACCCTGAACTCTTCAACTAGTTTTGTGGCTTCTGCAGTCCTTGCAGTTACGATCTGTGTGCTGAAAGCACTAACCCTCCCTAGCTTCACTTTTGAATCCTTAAAGGATTCTAACTTCTGTGCTCCTGCAAAGTCCTTGCACACAAAGTGCTATCTCTTCTGAGCTTCTCTGAGACTCAGACATTAAGGAAACTCATTCCTTTTCCCTTCTCCCTCAGATGGAGAATTTGGATGCCCTCCTAGCTATCCTTTACACAAGTAACCTCTTGTTGAGTGTTCAGGGTGTTCAACAACCCTGTGAAGATCCCTCCATGGATTCTTCTTCTATCTTTGAACTCACCGAGTTCCTTCTGTGCACTCTAGCACTTACTTAATGCCCTCCTGGTAGAGTATCAAGAATCCTCAGTGATTCTTGCTTCTTATGAACTCACAGCAGAGTTCTCCTCCTGTGCACTCCTTGCACTGGCTCAATGCCCATTTGGCAGAGCGTCTAGAACCCTCAATGATTCTGACTTTTGTTGAACTCACAACAGAGTTCTTCCTCAACACAACCTATGCGTATGCTCAATGCTCACTTGGCAGAGCTTTATAGAACTCACAAGAGTTTCTGTCTGCAACTGTGTTCTTCTCCACAGCCTTGCCTCCTGAGGTGTTCAACAACCTCTAAGGTCTTCCCTTAATTGATGATTTCAGGTTCTGTGCCCGCCTGGCACGTCTTTGTCTGAATATGCAGAGTTCAGAAGTGCTTCTCTGCACTGGTATTCAGAGTCCGCAGTACTCTGACACGCCCTCCTAGCATGAAACCACAAAGAACTTCTCAAGCCTGAAAATCAAACAACTCCCTGCAAATGCAAACCTATAGCATACATCTACAGCATAAATAGAACACAAAGGCATTCATTCAACATAGAAATACATGTAGGAAATTCTACTCTGGATTATATTAATGGCAATGCCTGTTTACAAGGGTGTTCTCGAGCTCGGACTTTAATAGAGTCTCGGCTCTTCTCTACTTTCTCTCGACTTTTTTTGAAAATGAGATACCATGAAAGATATTTTACATGGGGGGGATCTTAGAGCGCTTCCCTCCAACCTCACCTACCCTATTCAATGGCATTGAATGGGCTGTCTAGTCCACAATCGGATCTAGATCTCAGCCTTGCAAACATTAAAGGCCTACCTACACTACAGCCTATGCAAAGCATGACCCCATGACTCAACAACCTTACAACATTTAATTACATTCAAATTTGAAATTTGAAAACGAGGGTTGCGCCTCTCTTCAGCCTTGAATGCACGCGCTGACGTGGCTGGATGGCTGGCGTGGAGAGATGCTCCTGCATCAATAGTTATGCAAGATTTGGGGATCTTGTGGTGGTATTTTCACAAGGACAAATCTTGAGATAACACTACCAAAAATCCCCACTTACCATCAAGAGTTCTGCAAACAATGCTCTTCATTTTTCAAATAATGATTTTTTGATTATTTTATATTGGAGTACGGTAAAGGCCCAACGATTTTTCTCTTATCCTACTATGATTTTGGAAACCATATCCTTAGATGAATCCCATCCTCCACATGATACTCCATCTACCTCCATTATCCACCATATCCATTAGCTTCACTTGGCTTATTGTCACCCCATATATGCGATAATCAAAACATCTTTGACAAGGTGAAAATTAGGGTGGCATTCAACTTCAACATCCAATATATGCAAAATTGAATGCTCTAGCTACCCCAATGGCTCCCCACTCCCACATTCCTCATTATTAAATTTCCCTCCTTTGTGTGCTTTGATCCCTTGTTCATTGGTTCATTATAATGATGACTCATTCAAACCCCAGTTCATTGATTCATTCAACTACTAATTCATCTTGTTCATTAGTTCATTTAAATGAAGGTTCAAACATTTGATCGCTAGTTCATTCTATTTGACAATTGGTTTCAACCCTTGGAGAAGTATGAAATTCCTAGAGATGTGGTTGAGATTGATAGTGACTTTGTTGTCATTGATGGAGTGGTTGATGTCAATATATGTGATGGGTGCATTTGATGAAGTCTACATGAAGCCTCAAAGGTGTGGTTATGGTACCCAAAGTTGGTTGAGGAATATGGATATGAAGGAAATTGTAAATGTAGGCAAGATACTCATAGATGGATATTCGTTTTCATGAAATTTTTGGTGATAGGTAGTATGCCACATGGTTCCTTACGGTTACGGAGCTATGCCCTTGTGAAGTTGGAAGCCCCGAAGAATGGTCAAGAAGCCCCTAATTGGTTACAAGTCAATTAATGAATGGGTAAAGTGGTTGTAACAAGAAAGTCAAGAAGACCTAAAAATAAGGAAAGAGGTTACTTACCAAGAGTATAAATACACCTCAAGGATCCTCTCATAAGCACACACACTTACATTGAATATCTACCTTGTGAGAATGTTATGGTCTAATATTTTGGTCTATTGGTGAATCTGACAGTAAGTCTGAGGCAGTGAAAAAAGTGCGAGGAAAGAGAAAATGTTTTGGAGCTGCATAGTGTTATGGTTTCTTTGTAAACCTAATTATGCAGGCCCTCGTGGGTCATCTTGAGGGTGTCATGCGAGGCACCCCCACGGGTTTTCTAGGGAATGTCATGCGAGGCCCTACGTGAAAGGGAGTCTTAGTCCCACGAGGCTAATACAAATCTAGTACAGATGTTGGTACCATGTTGTTGAAGGTTGTGACAGTGTTACAGGTCAATATTACAATACTAGACATCGGCTATAGGTTACAGGTATGCGTATGTGATTGTATCTTATGCTTGGTGATGGTATGGTAGATAATTGAGTGGAATGTCTTGTTGATGCATGGT
>ML821061.1:153086-175322 GCA_009831015.1 Picea engelmannii | reverse complement strand
TACCTTATGCTTTTCATTGCAAACCCTAGCTTTTCTCAAGACATGGTGTGCGATGTTGATCTTGAATTGAATAATGGCACTGATAGTTTTCCTCTACCATCTTGTCTTGATGATATCTCATGTGAAGATGCAAGATTCCCTCTCTTAAAAGATCACTGGAGCATCCTCTTTACTGCATTGTTGGCACTCCAGTTTACTCGTTACTTCTTCTTCAAGAAGTAAGAAGCGTCGTTATTAGAGCAAACTTGTCGCAACATCCTTCAAATGCAACATATTTATAGATTTTGTAACGTCGCAATTCCGACGTAAAAGAGTCCTAAGTGACCGTTGGTATTTTGACTTGGTGAACATACTAAGGTGACCATTGGAGGGGAAAACCTAGTTTCCAAAACGTCGCAATTGCGACATACATTTTCACAAACGTGGCAAGAGAGACGTTCCAGTGGAAAACGTGGCAACATTGACGTTAACGTGGCAAGACCGACGTTAACGTGGAAAGAGAGACATACATCTTCACAAACGTGGCAAGAGTGACATTAACGTGACAAGACCGACATTAACGTGGCAAGAGAGACGTCAACGTGGCAAGAGCGGCGTTATCGGGCAACATGAATTTTTTTTTTTTATAAATTTCCTCTATTTTGCGACAATATGGACAATTTTGTCCATAACGCCGCAAATAAAACGTCAAAATTTTTACAATATGTACTAGTGAGTAGATCAGAGTAACAAGTGATTCAGGATTGACTCAAGTAAGGCCGACTCAATAGAAGGATTTTTGGGTTGAACTTCTCTTTGAACATATTGACGACACGACAACTGTATTGGAAACACCGACTCAACAACAGGGATCACATACCAATTTGTAATCTTATAAAGGAGTATTACCAAGAGACAAGTGGATTTTCCAACATAGACACAAAGCGAGTGAAAGGGTGTCATGTTAAAAAACGACTCTTCCATAGAATACAGGCTTAGATACATTTCTTGCCCAATTTTTCCCCCACCATTTCTGGCGAGTACCTCTTTATTTTTACACAATCTTGAGGAGGATAACATATGCTTGAACTGTAATCTCATTCTTCGGATGATTCCCTCAGAGTATGTTTAATGAACCCTAGGAAGGAGTGGTTTGGTCCCATACGGGTCTTTCGATGTTTGTTTAACGAGTCCAAAGAGAGAAAACTTGAGGGTTTTTCATGTTTAGAGAGTCTGAAAAACACTTAAAGAGAACTCTCTCAATTCCTTTTTCATAAATTAGTTTAATGAGACCGAAAAAGTGATCAACTATCGCCCATCAAATGTTTTATTCAAATACTTTTACGAGCGTGAAAAGAACAAGATCACTCGGCAATCTTTTCATGTTTAGAGAGTCTGGAAAGAGATTAAAGGGAACTCCAGGGGGTTCCTTTTTCATATGACCTTTACGAGTCTAAAAAAGTGATAAAAGTATACTCGGTTACATTCTCATGTATTTATGAGCACGAGAAAGAACAAAGACTAAGATCGGTATTTTATTCTCATGTATTTACGACCATGAGAAAGAACAAAGACTAAGCTCGGGATTGTTTTCATTTTTATGCAAGCTTAAAAACAAAACAAAACTATGCTTGGGATAGATTTTATTTTTACACAAGCTTAAAAACTAAACAAAACTATGTTTGCAACTGGTTTCATTTTTACACAAGCGTGAACCAGAGGAAACTATTCTTGAGGTAGATGGTTTCATTTTTACACAATCTTGAACCATAGAAAACTAAGCTTGTACTTCTCAACACATTACACAAGGATGGTTGGTACTTAGCCCCCAACTTAAGAAGCTAGTGACTTAATTTCAGCATGAAGTCCAGAGGCTGAAAGCATTTCCCCCAAGCTTCGGTTCGTCCAACGACATAGGAGTATGAAAAGAAGCTTCAAATACTAAACATAATGAAGTACTTGAATCAAACACAGAGAGGGAAATATATTTCATTTTTAAACGAGCTTGACATAGGAACATGAACTATGCTCGATAATCCAGGTTCAATCCCTAGACCTCTGTTTCATTTTTTAACGAGCTTGACACAGAAACATGAACTATGCTCATAAGATCTGTTTTATTTTTTAACGAGGTTGCTACAGAGATTCGAAAACTGTCCTCACAACCTCTATTTCATTTTTTAACGATGTTTCCACAGAGACGCAAAAACTATCCTCGTAGCTCGTTTCATTTTTTAATGAGCTTGAAATCATAAAAGCATGCTCAAGGCTGGTTTCATTTTTTAATGAGCTTAAAATCAGAAAACCATGCTCAAATCTCTTCCTAATCATGGATTCCAAGAGGATAATGCTCTGGAAGGACACCATGTCAAGGGACAAAATTGGGTCATGGCTTCCAAGAGATCTTCATTTGATAGAAAAAACACACTCTGGAAGGAACACATGTTGAGGGTCGCGATAGGGGTAAGGAGTTCAGGCTCCAATAGCCCTATCGAAGATATCACCATGTCAACTACCGGATCCAAGTCATAAGATATTGAGCATACAATGAGAGGCTCATATTCATTGGCAACTGAAGGCATGGGAGACAACGCCACATAATTGACCTATGGCAGGGGCGATACCGTCTGCATATAATAACTGTTTAGGGAGGTCATTGAGTCAGGACCAATGAAAGAAATTTGATCAATAGTCACAATTCTTCCATCATGAGGGAAAGATATCACACGAAAAAGAGTGGAAACAATAGCTTTCATGGAATAGACATAATCTCTCTCAAGGAGTAAATCAAAATCCAAGGGGTCTTGGACTACCATGACATCAATAACGACAGTTTTCCCTCCCAAAGTTATAGGAAACAGAGGAAGTATCCCTAAAGGGTGACTGGTTCTTCTGTTAAAAGAAAACAGATTCTGGGTAACCGACACAAGATGAGGATAACCCAAAGCTTGCCAAGTAACAGAGGACAAAATACTAACGGATGAACCTTTGTCTATCAGCGTCTGAGGAATGTCCTGACCACAAACCTGTACTGTAATCTTGAAAGGAATGTGAGAGGGAAGATGAGGTCCAGTTAGCACATCCCAATTGAAAAGGATGGACTCATTACTTGGAGGGGGTTCCACGAGAGAAGGAGGAATCCCCCCAGCACGGTGGATTCTGTATCAACAAGAAAAACGTGGGCAACATTGGATTTACTCTCTAGCGGGAGAGTAGGATTGACTAATAATGACATCAAATTGACCACTTGGGTGTCATTCTCCAAGGGGAGAATGGGGTCGATGGGTGGAAACAGATCAACCGCTTGGGTTGCACTCTCTAACAAGAGAGTGGGATCGACCGAGGATGGGATCGGATCGACCACTTTGTCAATTGGTGCAACTAAGGACATGACCAGATTGACTACATAATCAACCAGACTGACCGACGTAGGGTCTGGAATGATCATTCCATTGACTGTAGGTGGGTTAAGAGTAAGCTTGCGATAAGAAGCTGGAAGTTGAGGCTGTGAAACAGTCATGTCTTTCAGGAATTTCGAGGCTTCATCCATATGAGGGAAAAGGTGAGTTAGATGACTCCCTTTGCATAACATGCACGAGAACTTGACTCTACTTTTGTTTTTCCCAACTGTATCGTGACTAGTTGATGTGAGGTCATCAACATGTTGTTCAGAGGTTGATGACATGGGTTGGCGAGGGTGTGTAGACCATGCTTCTATAACCTTGGATAGTCCAGGGAAATCCTTAAGAAGATGGCTACCCTTACAAAGCCTGCAAGGGTACTTGGGCTTACGGGTTGTTTGGGTGATCTAGACATCATCAACACTCCCAGCACGATTATCAATAACTAGTTGTTTTCCAACATGTTCAGCAGTGGTTCGAAGTTTGGAGCCTTGCTTATGTTTCTTCTTCTTATTCTTCCTTTTCTTCTTCTTCTTATCCACCTAGTTACTAGCTTTAGAGCTTTCACTCGGCGAAGAAGATGAAATGGAAGAAGACCTTGCAAGTAAAGAAGGAGAAGAAGATCTTACTAGTGAAGAAGGTGAAGGATCAACATGAGGTTGATGCTCTTTGGGGGAAGTGCTTACGATTGAAGCACTTACTGCATTCGAGATTACCTGAGTGGAAAACAACCACACCGACAATCCAATCACGAGACCTGGAAGGCTCAAAGTATCGATGTGAGGAGGACCAATGTTTCCACAAGAAGGAAAAACAAAAGGTTCCCCTGAAGCAGGGGTTCCTTCAATAGTCATTTCGGGAGCTGACGCCATTAAATACAAATCCAACCTAGAGTCTGTTAGGGAAAACAAATAGCACACACTAAAAATCTAGTAAGAAAGCAAGCAAACAAAACCTTCTCACAATGAACTCACTAGTTGGTGATGAAATCCAACGTCATGGGAACAATGTAAGAAGGATATGATATAGAGCGGGTGGAAAAGTGACGTTGATGACCTGCTTAATGGACTTACACCCTGGTGCAAGCTCCCACACATAAACGTGGGTATACCCTCTAAAGCGCCCAAGTGAGTTTGGCCAACGTCGATTCCAGGTACCATGAAAACTTGCCCCTCCACAGTCACCTTGTGTAAAGACCCTAAAAAAGATAGGCCACTAAGGTTACGAATTACTACAATGATGCCTGGGAAAACAATCAACATTCCGATTCACGCGTAAAGGCAGGGTATCTAGCCCGAAATCAACTTGAAAGACTTCCACTCATCATTGTGAGTATACCTTCAAGCGACCCCCATAATACGCACAATCTCTACACCAAGACCAACAAAGTAGGGTGAGTAACTCTGCTAGTCTCAATGCGACCTCGTGATTGACCCTTATGTTAGAAGGGCTTCCTAGGACAAAATGTAGCAAGTGGATTTCATCGCTCCCTAGCGCAAGATTCTATGTTTGTTTGCAGCTTTGGAAAGTTATCTTTCACACCTATTCCAAATCCCTACAACTAATCTAATGTAGGTTTGCTACCAGAAAATATAAAAATGTCTAATCAATTTTTATAAGCGCTTTATTTTATGGTTGTTGTTACTCAAGAGGAAAATGGCGTGGACTAAATGATGTTTTGACCGACTCTAAACAATGCAAAGAAATGAGAATGCAAATATTTCACGTCAATGAAAGATATATTACGAGAAGGAGAAAACGTTTATCATTCCCAGATGCACAATGTCTCAAAATTTTATTAAACTCATTAACATCAATATCTTCAAGAAATGAGTCAAAGAGACTGTACACCAATACAGCGGGTGCCTTTCCACGGTCACCCAAGACCAAAAAATGCCAAAAAAACATGCAATTTCACTACTTCATGAAATGCAAGGATGCCCCCAAACTAATGTAAAGCAAGAAATTAAAAAAAAAATTGTTTCAAAGAGACACTAAAAGCAATAGAAAACTTCCTCAAAACAAAACCAACCCAAACAAAGTTTCTCTTTTAACACGATTTATTCAGAAAAAAGAAGTATTCTTTCACTAAGCAATTCTAAATAAAAACAATGCTTTGTAACTGAAAGACACTCAAATCAAGAGACCAAATCTTTCAAAAGAAAACAAAGAAAAAATGAAGCAAATAATGGATAAAATCAAATTCTAAGTTGTCAAGTAGACTGTAATCAGACCCAACAAATCACCCCAGAACCACAGCATAGATATGGGCAGGGAAAACCACCAAAAAAACAAATTCACAATATCCGCAGGCTGGAAGACTAGCACAGTGCGGAAATCCTTGATCGCCACAAGCCAGAAATGGGTAGGGTGCGGAGTTTCCACACTGGTCTAAACAGGTAGGGTGCGTAAATCCTATGTCGATGCATTGTCCCTCAAAGAAGGGTGCGGAAATCAAACAAAAATGGAAAAAATTAAAAAAATAAGAAGGTTTTCTAGTGAAGTTTAAGAGTCAGAGAGTCAAGATGGATCTCCCAGTGACAAAAAATAGAAACCAAGCAATCAAAGTAATAAAGCAAGACAAACTAGGAAAACAATTTGTTCCATAGTGGAGTCGCCAATTTTGTTATCGGGCTAATTGTTAAGTGTAGACACAAATAAATCCCCCTGCTTCACTACGAAACTAGAACAAAACAAGACAATACACTAACCTTTCCTTAGATTTCAATTATCAAATGAGAAGTGAGATCTAAAACATACCTTTTAAATATCAAAAAATTGACTTCGTCAATGCAATCCAAGCTTCGTAGTGAGGCTTATGGAGAAATATCTGCAAATAAACAAAAGCAAACGAAGACAAGAATGACATATTCTATTTGATATGAATCTATGTATGTGATCAAGGAATCATACAATATGGACAAATAACATTCATATAGGAAAGAAAAGTATATTTGTATTAAACAATGTGGAAGAAAGATACGACAAGATGCCTTGATGTTGCCAGGTTCCTTCCAACAGTGCCTTTCTTCCCACACACTTCTTGCTCCAAGGATTCTGATACTGTAGATCTGATAGCTACTCACGATCTATCTTGACAAAGCAAAGCTCAAAGCCAACATAGGCCCAAAAACTCCAAGCTACAAAACTCAATAACAAGACAATCTAACCTTCTCTATGAGAGCTCCTCCTCCTTTTATAAAATGAAGAGGATAAGGTGAGGAGTTTAAGATGATCCCACTAAATCATGAAAGCGAGTAAGATCCAAACCGTTTGGAGGCCACCTCACCATAGAAGCTTCTCCTTCTAGAATCATCGAGAAGATGCCCGTTTTTCCCACGTACGAAGGCTGTCGCACCCTAGCTATAGAGAAACCTGCGGAAACTCCGCAACTTAGCTATAGAGCAAGGTGCGGAAATTAGGCATTTTCGCACCCTGCATATAGAGCAGACTACGAAAATCCTCTTTAATAGGGTTTTTACAAAGGAAAATACAATTTCTTCTCTCAGGCAAAGTTCTTCTGCCTTCTTTCTTCAGGAATTCAGGCCACTGACCCCTCTGAAGGCAACATATAGGTTTACATCATTAATGGTCATAAGGGCGACGAAAATAATGTGTAACACCCCCTATCTTGATCACATGTTAGTTGGTCTAGGTCTAAGAAAGAAGGAAAGGTTGTAAGGTGATTGTTGTACCTGCCTGGAACAAGAAACAATTTGCAGCATATATATAAAAATTACTTAGCTAAAGTATGCAACAATGACCTATTTTAGACACTAGACAAGTTAGGTAGCTATGGCTGATGCAAATTACAACATCAAACAACTTTATATCAACAATGAACGATTTGCAACAACAATAACAAGGATAATTTCTTAGAAATACCATAATTGACCATAAAAAGTAAGCATTCAACCAATAGAATATTATCCAATTGTTAGAGGTGATTTTTGAATAAGTTAAGCCACTTGTAAGTATCCAATTGTTAAAGGTGATTTTTGAATAAGTTAAGCCACTTGTAAGTAGATGTATGCAACAAATTAAGACAATTTTTAGTGGTTGTAGGTAACTTTTGTAACACCAACAATAAATTTTGTAAGTTAGCTAAGGTTAGAGTTACTAAACTTAGTATAACACTTGAGAGATTTAGAAAAATGGTTTTAACAACTACTTTCACCACAAGATTGCTTCTAGATTAGTGTCATTGTCATTCTAGGTCCTATGGAGTGTCAAATGCATCCACACTTGAAGATTAATTTAGTTGAAACCAAAGAGATAAAGGCAAGCCCTAAGTTGCAAGCACGTTTGGGACTTAGGATTTAGACTTTGAAGAAAAGGTTATCTAGGGTGCAAGTACGTTTGTGCCTTATATGTCATTTTCCTTACTTGTAGCTTCAACAAGATCAAAATAAATTGTCTATGGATAAAAATGGATTTAGGCTTCTAACCCTAGCAAGGACATTTCACCAATTTAGATAAGTAAAATTTTGTGAAGGGAAGAAACACTTATGTTCCATTCTTAGGGTTTCAAGAAAACAATATTTCTTGCAACAAAATAGCAATTTCACCATTTACATCAACAATATACCATAAAATTGTAGAAAATTACTTACTTTATCCAAGAAACCAAGAGCATAAAACCCTAATTCCATAAATATCCATCCAAAATCATCAAAGTGTCCACAAGAGACCTTCTCCAACCATAGTGCATAATATAAAGAGACCAAGAATGGATGAAATAGTGAAAATCTAGAAGTGTTACCCCACAAATGGTGAGGAATCATGATGAGAAATAAAAGGCTAGCACTAGAATTCTTAAAGGATGCTAGCCTAGCATAATTTATCCACACAACATAACACGACATTGATTCAAGTGGGGTCGATCCCTTAATTAACCCTTTACAAAATGATAAATGCTAAAATACATCATAAATTAGCCACATGTGTGAGACATCAAGCCTTCCTAGGGAAGGAAGATTCTTCCAAAGGTCACATGGAACCAATCAAGAGTGAAGTGGAAGAAAATGATAACTCTTGTCACCTTAAGTCATGCCAACCATCACCAATATCCCAGGTATCCACTAAACCCTAGCTCCATCAAACGTTAAAATATGACGTCATCATCAAAGTAGGGCCAACATCCAGGATCTAGGTGTTGCGTTCAGAATGGAGGGAGTTGCATCTTATCTCTTCAAGTTATTTGGCTATCAGTTGTTGCAACGTCCCTAATCCTGATCAAGAATAAGCTTTGGGGTAATCTTCCCAACCTATGAGCTTCTATCCCATTTGTGTGCCATCATGACTGAATCTTGTCAAACCAAGCCCATATGTCCATCATCCAAGGTTCCAAGGATGTGAGAGATGATGTCTAAAGCTGGAGAGTCACTAGATGACCCACTACTTTGCATCACACGTGACAAGGTCTTGAAATAAGAGGCACGAGTCCTCCTTTTCTGGATGATTGATACCTTTAGTACATGAAGGATGATTGATCCCATAAAGTTTCTGGATGATTGATTCCTCTAAATAGAAATAATCTCTACGCATATCCTCCTTTTTTGGATGATTGATTTCTTTAGTACATGAAGGCTCTGTTGATATGCATGTTGATAACTCCTCAGCATCAGGTCTTAACGATCACTCTCTATCAAATTTAGTCCCTAAGTTTTCATCTTCCTTCACAGATTGGCAAGGATAATTTTTTTGTAGCTCAAGGAACTTTGGTACTTCTAGTATTTCCGGAGAGGTAGATAAATTTTTGGCTGCTGCCAAAATATGTTCTTCCTGAGAAGGAGAAATCTCGACTGTTGCTAGGATTTGAGAGAGTTCTTCCAAGCTTATCATCTTTGCATTATTTTGTTGGTTGATGAGTCTTGTTTCACACATAGGTGAGTATCCGGGGTTCTTACAACACCCAATGAAATAATAACTAAAATTTAATACTATTGAATAAAAAATGAAATGAAATTGATTGCAAATCTTAAGAACAGTACTTAAAGAAAACTTGAACTCCACATGCTACTTTAGATCTCGTTGTCACCGACTTATTTTTTCACAAGAGTTATTTCTTCAAAAATAAAACACAATTGCAGGATAGAAATCACACTTACGGGAAAGTAAATTGTAGGAAAGTAAAGACACTAAGAAAATTAAATAAACTTGCAGAAAAATTAAACACTCTTTCGGAAAGGGAACAACAAGGTTTTGGAGCACCCCATTAAAATGGATGCACAGGTTATTACCTCTCGTCTTAAAGTTTCTCCTCCCCCTTGTTGTGTAATTAAATGAAACCTACCTACCTAATCTCTAATCCCTTTAGCACCTCCCCGACAACGGCGCCAAAAATGTCGAGTAAAATATATGGTATATGATTCGACATAAATTGTCAACTTGGGGCTCGTAAGCTTTGAGGTTCAATCACAGGAAATGCAAGGCTAAATCCTATCATATTCTAACAACTATGAGTAGTGTTGGAAACAGAGGTTCAAGCTGTGGAAGATGTGAAAATAAGAAATCCAAATTAAAGCAAGCAAAGAGAAACAACTAAAATCAAGGAATTAACTCAAAACTTAATAAAGAGAGTTGATGCTCAAATCAAAGACTACTTTACTCAATCATACAAAGAAACTAATTTAAAAGTTCTATAATATTCTAATGCAAAATAAATTGAAATGCATGCTATGAGCCTATTAAAAGCTAAATTACAAAGTAATACTTCCTATATTTAAAAGATTTTAAATTCTACAACAATTCTTATATAATAAACTATCTAGTATTTCCTAAGCTCTAACCATTTAATATTTCCTAAGATTTAATCTAATAAACTACTCCCCGAGTACAAGGTACCACTTATAAAATTCAATGCAAATTCTAAATTCTACAACAATTCCTATCTAATAAACTACTTAATATTCCCTGGGAACAGAGTTCAACACAAGCAAACTTTAAATTCTACAACAATTCCTATCTAATAAATTACTTAATATCTCTTGGGCAGGGAGTTCAACACAATCTAAAGTACTTTTCTCTTGGGATATTATTATATAAAATTCAACCACTAAAATATTTATATTCAAACTATACCAAAACAAGGCAGGAATTTATAAAAGAAAGGAGACGGAGTATTATATACAAGAAGACAAAGGAATATTTGGACAAAGCACTTGGGCTTATAAGGAAAAATATAATTCATCTCTAAAAAGAGGATATACACGTTTGCAACATAATATAAATAATTAAAATGAGTACATACAGTGATAACACAATTAGAAGACATGCATTTGTAATTAAACACAACTTGGATTATATAAGTATGAATATACAGAGAAATTATAGAGAAATTATAAAAATTCATGTAAGAGAGAAATTAGAAACATTATTGCAAAAGAGAAATTATAGAAGTCTAAATATACAGTAAAATAAAAACACACAAACTATTGGTGCCCCCCCCCCAAGTAGTTGCGGTACTCCATCTCACAAGATAATCACAATTTCAACACAATTTTAAATTGCATCAAAAATATATAACAGGGATGAATTTTGACAGAGTTCATCAACTGTCTTTTGTGATAATCTCATCTTTCTAGTGGACTCATATTTATATAGAGTTTGAGAGCTCGACCACTGAAAGGGTCAAAACTACCAAAACCAAAAAATTGTTAAGTTTCCATTAATAGAAAACAACTTATTAATTTGTAGCTCGAATATAGGGGCGAGTTCCAACTTCTTGAATCGAAGTGGGAGAGGAACCATAGTAGGAGGATGATAACAGGCACAAAACCCATGTTCTATGTTTGCCCGAAAATGCCCACAGATATGCCAACAACCAACCCTGTTGCACTCCAAGTTCTGTATCAAGTGTTGGATCAAGTGCTCAAATATCCATTCATGGAAGTACCAGAATGAGCATTGGAATCTCAAATCCAAGTTGATTGTGATTAAATACTTCAACGAAGATTGTATTCAGTTATGAAAAACACAATCTGTTGGATGGAACAATCTCCCTTCATTTTTGTTTGTACAATCGTCCACCTATCAAAAAGAACAAAGATTATTAAATTGATATTTCAATGATGCAAACATTTTAATAATGTATATAGTGAATGCATCCCCCATGATATCCATTTCTTATCTATTCAGCGGATTGTATAGCTATATAAAACAAGATGTTCACAACACTAAGTTTATCATCTACAAATTAGTTAAAACCATATAAAATATATTAAAAAGTATAAACTCACATAATTTATTTTTAGTGCTTCTAATCAATATATTTTAAATAAATGGTATGCTTTAAAGGGCGAATGGAATGGATTATGGTCAAATATGATGATAAAATAGTGAAATGAAGTGAAAGAAATGAGGTATTTTAGGATCCCATCATCCCCCCAGACCGAAGATATGGCACGTCCTCATGCCATGAATTAATTGAATTTTGTCATTTGTTCATTTTGACGCCCAAGTATTGTTAACAACAGTTTTCCAAAATAGGCCAACATGATTTATTCTAAGAACAACTAAAACTTTTTTTTAAGAAAAAGAAATATTAATGTCATGTTGTAATAGGACCAAAACAACATCGTAATAAATCAAGTTCCTCAAAATATACAGTTTCATCAATTGGTAACAATTTATGCTTGTGAAGACCATATAAGTTATAATAGGGGATTTTCCTCATGTCCCTGGATAGAAAACACGGGCCTATAGATGATCTGTAAAATCCATAGGAAACCAATCATCCCTGCTTACTTTCTCAAAGGCTTATTGTCATTCAAGTAATATGGATAAAGTTTGCATTTGAGTTCATTAGACTCCTACACTTACGGGTCCCACTTCTAGTATAGTGACATCCTAGGCATAGTATGAATTAAATGACAGGGTCTTAAGATCATCTTACAAACATTCTCAAATGGCAATTAGATGAGATTTATTTAGCCCTTTTGTTCAACTATGCATGCTTCTTCTTAAGGATTTACAAAATTATATCGTTCATACGGACAAATATAGATTAGGCATAGTAAAATACATCAAAGTCATAACCCATTTCCAGCAAGCTTGTTCAGTACCCTGATGGGGTAACTTTGATATCTAAGAAATATCCTCTCTAGGCAGAATGCCCCATTGCCAACGAACATTTTCAGTACCCCGATGGGTTTGCCTAGTCATACCACAGGTCGGTAATCGCTGCCAACAGACTTGTTCAGTATCCCGACGGGTTAGCCTCTTACACCCATTTTATAGCCTTTACCACCACCCTTAAGATTTGTATGTGTGTATTTCCTTCACAATGAGATGGGGAGGCAACTCTGAAAACCTTCTTATGAAATGGGATGGTATATGGGTTGGAGGACACTCTATAAATTGCCCATAAAAGATTGTTTGCATGAAAAATAGACTTGTGCATTTATATTAGTCCAAAGACATATCATGGCCAAACTTACTTAATGTGTAGTGGATGAGGTCGTAAGAGAATGACTTAAAGGTGTCTTTAGTGCTTAAGTATATCTTCTTCATATATATTTATAATAGTGTTCCCTCACAAGTAGAAGTGGCATCTACTCTCTTGTTACTATTTGATAAGGATGCTTGAATAACAAGCTCTGATATGAAACTAGGATGTACAAGTTACCTATAGGTATTACTATGTAGACCTTTAAAATTTAAGTAAATCCCCATAATGCATTAAAGTTTGGTCTTGATTATCCGGGGTGAGTATCTGGGGTTCTTACAACACCCAATGAAATAATAACTAAAATTTAACGCTATTGAATAAAAAATGAAATGAAATTAATTGCAAATCTTAAAGAACACTACTTGAAGAAAACTTGAACTGCTCATGCTACATTAGATCTCGTTGTCACCTACTTATATGTTCACAAGAGTTAGCTCTTCAAAAAGAAAACACAATTGCAGGAAAGAAAGCACGCTTGCGGGAAAGTAAATTGTAGGAAAGTAAACACACTAAGAAAAGTAAATAAACTTGCAAAAAAAGAAAACACTCTTGCGGAAAGGGAACAACAAGGCTTTGGAACAACCCATTAAAATGGATGCGCAGGTTCTTACCTCTCGTCTTAAAGTTCCTCCTCCCCCTTGTTGTGTAATTAAATGCAACCTACCTACTTAATCTCTAATCCTTTAGCACCTCCCCAACAATAATGCCAAAAATGTCGAGTAAAATATATGTTATCTATTTCGACATTAAATTTCCAATCTGGGGCTCGTAAGCTTCGAGGTGCAAGCACAGGATATGCAAGGCTAAATCCTATCCTACTTTAATAACTATGACTAATGTTGGAAACACAAGTTCAAATTGAGGAGATGTGAAAATAAGAAATCCAAATTAAAGCAAGAAGAGAGCAACAACTAAGATCAAAGAATTAACTCAAAACTTAATAAAAAGAGTTTATACTCAAATCAAAGACTACTTTACTTAATCATACAAAGAAACTAATTTAAAAGTTCCATAATATTCTAATGCAAAATAAATTGAAATGCATGCTACGAGCCTATTAGAAGTTAAATTACAAAGTAATACTTCCTATATTTAAAAGATTTTAAATTCTACGACAATTCTTATTTAATGAACTATCTAGTATTTCCTGAGCTCTAACCATTTAATATTTCCTAAGCTTTAATCTAATAAACTACTCCCTGAGTACAAGGTACCACTTATAAAATTCAATGCAAATTTTAAATTCTAGAACAATTCCTATCTAATAAACTACTTAATATTTCCTAGACACAGAGTTCAACACAAGCAAATTTTAAATTCTATAACAATTCCTATCTAATAAACTACTTAATGTTTCCTGGGAACGTAGTTCAATGCAATCTAAAGTACTTTTCTCTTAAGGATATTAAGATATAAAATTCAACCACTAAAATATTTTTATTCAAACTATACCAAAACAAGGCAGGAATTTATAAAAGAAACGAGACAAAGTATTATATAGAAGACACCTGAATATTTGGACATAGCACTAGGGCTTATAAGGAAAAATATAATTCATCTCTACAAAGAGAATATACATGTTTGCAAACTATACCAAAACAAGGCAGGAATTTATAAAAGAAACGAGACAAAGTATTATATAGAAGACACCTGAATATTTGGACATAGCAATAGGGCTTATAAGGAAAAATATAATTCATCTCTACAAAGAGAATATACATGTTTGCAGCATAATATAAATAATTAAAATGAGTACATACAATGATAACACAGTTAGAAGAGAGACATTTTTAATTAAACATAACTTGGATTATAGAAGTCTGAATATACAGAGAAATTATAGAAATTCCTGCAAGAGAGAAATTAGAGAAATTCCTGCAAAAGAGAAATTATAGAAGTATGAATATACAATAAAATAAAAACACACAGACTATTGGTGGGCCTTGTTATCGCTCAATTTGTACTTGTCCCAAAGGGAAAGCCTAAGGGAGGCAAATTGGCCTAACAAGAGGTTATCCTATCACTGACACCTTAATAAGATACCTCTTTCTATTTAGGGTTGATGGCCCAGGGGAGACGTCCTGGGTAACCTGGGGGTTTGATAAGGCAAAGTTTAAAGTGCCTATACAAGTATCCCCTCTCACAAGTCACATTGATCAGAAAGTCCCAAGGTTTTAACCAATGAAGTAATGAAGTGCGTAGATGTACCTGTCCATAACAAAGCAACAAGAAAGCGATATCTTTTGCAAGTACAACTTGATGATAGTACTTTATAAAACCATGGACTTATCAACAAAAGCAATAGTTGATGTGTGATGAAGCAAATATAATTTTATAACATCAATGTTTATAAGATAATAGCTTCACAATAAATTCCTTAAAGTAGCTTCATAATGACCAAAAATAATAACTCAATGATAGCAATGTACTAGCATTTGTCAGAAGCCAACTAGGCAGTGTATAAATCAACTTTATAATTTCTTTTAAGTGCTTTTATGGATGCAATAGATGGTTGTAGCTTACTTTTGTAACAACAACAAGTAGGTTAGCTAATTAGTCTACTCTAGGGTTAGGAAAGGTTAGTGGATAGTTTGAGGTAAACGTTTGGAGAGTTGTTTTCATCAATCAATCAAATGCAAGGCTTAGATCAGTGCTTTTAGGGTTAATGGAGTCTCTTTTAGTAGTGAAAATTTTGAAGGAACAAATGATAATATGAGAGCTAGAGACAAGAAGGTCAATTCTTGAAGTGTTGGTAACCCAAGGCTTCAATCACTAAACCCTAAGGGGGGAAATGGCCACTAGGAAGTAGGTAACCCTAGGCCCTAGCAGTTTTCCTCCTTCTTTAACTCAAGGATGAAGTAGATGACAACTAGATGAAGCAAATGATGCTAGGGTGTTGCAATGGCAAGACCCTTAGCACAAAGTTTCAAGAAAATAGGGTTTCTAGCATAATCTAGTAGGGGAAAAGTTGTTAAGGAAAGAACAATAACATGTGCTTTAGCCTCCTAGGGTTTTAAACTAGAAATTTCATAATCTTGGAAGAAATGCAAGATAAATACACCATAACCATTAAAAATGAAGAATAATTGCAATAGTTTACTTACATTCACCAAAAATCATCTAGCAATAGGCCTAGTTGAAGATTTCCACCAAGAAAAATGCGAAAATACACCAAAACTAGCCTCCTTCAAGAAGTGTGCACCAAATTTCAGCCAATAAACCCTAAGTGGGGCGCAAATTTCAGACCTTATTTAAGTGTGAGTGAAATATGATGAAAATAAGAGAGATTTTTCCCTTATTTATACAATACAAATGACCTTTAATTTACAAATTAGGTCAAAAAAGGTCGACATGGCCAGTTTACATGTAATATCTAGTTTTTACATAAAAATGACAAAGTAAACCCTAAATCAAGCAGAAAAGGTGACATCATGCCCTTTTAGGGTGATATTAGGCCTCTTAGGTGAAATATTGGCCTCCAGGAGAAAAATGTTACGCCTCCCAAGGCCTTTGGATCAAACCACACATGCCACTTGGCACACAACTACCTCTAAAGTGTCCATAAAACGTTGGGTGACGTTAAGGGTCAGAGATGTGACATCATGGACCTTCCAAGGCCAACATCATAGTGGGAGGGAAAGACCCCCTAGGTCTAGGACTATCAGGATGTATCTAGTGGAACGTCCACCTCTCTCTCTGGTGCAAGCCTCTGATATGTGTCTTCTCTTGGCTAGGGTCTCAATATCCATCTAGTGGGATTTTAGCCCTATGGAGGTCTGAACTAATCATCTCCCCATGTGTACATGTCCATCGGGCGTGGCACTGCAACAATAAAAAGTACACCCTCCATGGGCTCATAAGTCATAAGGATCATAACAATGTCAATCACGTCTAATAATCAAGTTATCTAAACATGCGCATAAAACCCCCCTTTCCCAGACAAGTGTAGTGTCCCCAAGGCCGAGCCCCGATGTAAACCATGATCTGAAAGAGATTGTAAATATGTGTTATAGGCTGGTGAGCCGAGTTTTGTATAAGCCAGTAGGCTTATGTGTTTGATTAGGCCAGAGAGCCTAAGGATTGAAGGCCAAGGGCCTGGCTTTTGTGTCTGTATATATATGCAGCACATCAATAAAATATAAACACCGCCAGGTGCAGACCGACCACGATGAATGAGTGATGGGGGACTGAGCGTCCACAGAATGGGCAAGGGAACTAGGGGCTGGAAGGTGGGAAAGGGGCTGAGTGTGGAGCCTAGGGGCTAAGCCTAGGGGCTTAGGCCTGGAATAATATTTTAATATTATTTCCTAAAAAGTCATGAGTATATTATTTTATCCTAAGTTCCTGCTAAAAGGAAGAGCGTGTACAGGGAGGCATGCTGTGGGGACGCATGTAGTTCCCAGGGTGACAAATGTCCACCCTGACGCATGCAAATAAAACAATAAGGAACAACCATGGGGGGGGGGATCTCTCTCATTCGATTTGACCCGACTACCCGAGCGTGAGCGGTACGAGCCAGTCTGCAAGAGACCTCGTGTATGTTTGTTACAGAGAGGAAGCCTGTGTTTTGCGTGGAAGAATCCATGTACACCTCTATTGGGAGTCTATGTAATGTCCTGCGTGGATTGTTGCCACGCATTCCAGAACCATCACCTTGAGATCATCTTGTGATTGTTGAACCGGTTTGGGGAAGCCTGTGTCTTTTTTCCCCGTGGGTTGTTGTGACCACACAGTACTGGACTACGTGAGGCTTGTTGGCCTATGAGCGACTCCTCCAGGTGAGAGAGTGCGCAGAGAAAGGAGAGAGCTCCTGGAAGGAACCCTGTAGCTACTACAGAACCCGGAGACTTTCGGTCCGGTCTGTTCCTGTAACCCGAGGCAAGGGAGACTGGCATCCGAAGGACTGTCCAGGTGACAGAGAAGGTGCACTCTCCTGGGGTGGAATAGGCATGTGAGGAATGAGGGTCTGTGGGCAGTGAGCGTGGGAGATTCCTGGGAGAGAATTCCTTCCTGGTGGTTTTGAGTGATTATTTTCCCTGTAACCTCAGCCTGAGTCTCGATTCCTTGCCCGGGGGTGGAGCTCAGTCCCAGCTCGGGGATGACCCACTGTTGAGTTGAGGAGCAGTGCGGTCTATGGCTAGGAGGTTCGTGGAAGGCCTGCATTTGGTTGGTGGATTTCGCCACTGTTCAATATAAGTATTTAATTATGTTCTTATCACATTTCCACATGACTGTGTTGTATATATACTATCATGTTTTCCATTGTGTAAATGAATTGTTGTTAAAAGCTCTGGAATGTTTAATTATAGCAGTAATTCATAAGTTTTACTCTGAGTCAAAGGTGTTTAATTGTCTCAAATGCATGTGCTTACAATGTCTGTACGAATTATGTAAAATTCCATGTACAGACTGGTTAGGAGAGGTTTGAAAGCCTCGGTAGTGAAAAGGTACACTACAAATTGGTATCAGAGCGCGAGTAAGCTCTGAGCTGCAAAAAGTGTCACTACAAATTGGTATCAGAGCCAAGGTTCCGACACTGAGCCTATATGGGCCAGTGAAGCGGTCTTTGGACCGAGAACGCGAGGGGAAATTGGCTCTGGAATGGCCAATTTCAGACCCTGGGTTGCTCCGAAAGCGTTAAAGAGATACTTAAAGCTCAGGAGGTATAGCGGCGTTTTGAAACCGCAGCCTGTGTGGTATGAATCCACAGGGAGAGAGGACTCCACACCCGAAAGAGTTGGAGCCTTAGGATCTGCTCAGAAGGCAAGACGAGCCCTTGTGAGCCGTCAGAAGTTGAGCAAATTACCCGACAGCCGTCGGATTTGCAAAGGGTTGCACGGAGTTTTAAAGCTTCATGATACGCGAAAGTCCCGAAGAATTCGCATCGGGATATCGGCACTCGGGACTCACAGTAGTGAGTGCATAGAATTCGTGGGTGACGAAGTGACGAAAGGATCTGAGCCGTTCGTTTGGGAGAAGACACGTGTCGCGAGATCGCCCTATCGAGGACTCGGACCTCGGGAGTCGAGGGAGGAGATATTTGACCGCGCGAGCAGCGAGGTCGCGAAATAGTGATATCGCGGAGTCTCGGCATCTCGGGACTCGGGAGCCGGAGAGTTGGATATTTGATCTTGCGAGTAGCGAAGCTGCGAGGTAACGAGATCGGGAGTTCGGCGCATCGGTACTCGGGAGTTGGAGAACCGTATGCTTGGTGTCGCGAGTAGCGAAACCGCGATAGCAGAAGCTCCGATGGAGGAGAGAGGAAGTCAGCGTTGACTGACCTTTCGCGTCTCAGGGGTTCGGAGGTCGAAGGAAGTTGGTTTCAACTTCAGAAGTGTTGAAGTTGCGAAGTGCCGAGAGCCAGCACGAGGGACACGCGGCAGAACCATAAAGTGGGCCCGGGAAGTAGACCGGCGGACACACGTCACATGGTGGAAGGAGTCAATACTTTGTTAACCTCCTCGTGTCTCGGGGACTCGGAAGATAGGAAACGGAGGTTTGGACCTTCGACTCGCGAAGGTGCGAGTTGCGAGAGGAGCTAGCGTTAGCCTAGCCGGTGGTCACGCGTGGAGGGCGTTGACGGAAAAGGGAGCTGTACCTGTCTCGCGATCTCGGACATCGCGGAATGGGACAGGAAGAGTTGAGAGTTTTGACTCACGAACTCGTGAGATCGCGAGTCGCAAAAGGGTGACTCTAGTTACAAATATCTGACTATGGGATTTTCGTGGACCGAAACTCAAGGTCCCGAAAGCCCCGAAATATCGGAAACTGAAGTTTCGAACACCCGAAAAGTACAGAGCCGAGCAGAGCTCAAAAAATTTGAGATTGAAAACATTTTCATAAAATTGGATTGTTTATGAATGATGAAGAATTGTCAAGAAAATGAAGGCTTGACAAATTCTAGTTATCTGCGCGTTATATTGCAGAAGACTGACGAGTGCCAGAACTGTTTGGAAATTGCCTCAAATGCAAGAAATGGAAGAAATACATAATACTTCCAATTCAAGAAACTTATTTAAAATCAAAATGTCTTTTATTTTATTCGATTGGGCTTATAAATAATGTGGTTGTTCGTGAAAGTTTAATGGCCTAACAAATTTTAAATTTAATTGCACAGAGAGAGAGAGAGTGCGTGTGCAGAGTTCGACGAAGGCCAGAATTCTGGTTAATCAACGCCGAGTATGGAGTGGGGAAGGGTACAAATTACCCCTGAAATAGAAGACGAACGGGAAGGAAAGAATGTCAATATGGGAATCGAAGGATCGAACTCCAATGGGCACGAAAAAGAGAGGGATAAGGAAGAACATATGATGCAACTCATCGAAAAATTGCAGAAAGATGCCCAGGCTCGCCTAGCTGATAGCCAAAAGCTCATGAAAATCCGGGATCGGCAGGGTGAATTCAATTTAAAAATGATGAAGAGCCTGGAAAGAATAGAAAAAAAATTGGAAAAGGGGAGTGACACAAGCAGATCAAGAAGTGTCAAAACCCCTGAGGGGAGAAGAAGCAGATCGAGGAGTGGTAGCCGACATCACAGTCGCTCCCAAAAACATTCGGACAGGGAGACACACAGCAGTTCGAGCCCGTCCCCTACCCGAAAACATCAAAAATCTGGAAGGGAGGAATTGAAAGGAGAGATGAATAAAATTAAACCTCCAACATTTGATGGAGAGCATAAGAAGGAGGAAGATGCTGAAACATGGTTGTTGGGCATAAAGAAATACTTCCAGCTGCAGAATTATTCTGCCCATGCAAAGGGAAGAATTGCAATGTACCAGTTGAAAGGAAAAGCATCCATGTGGTGGGATCAGTTTGTGCAGGTACAGCACATCAGAGAGAAAGAGGTCACGTGGAAGGAGTTTAAGAGGTATTTCGAGAAGAAATACCTGACTAAAAGATACTATGACAGGAAAATGAAGGAGTTCTTCGAACTCAAGTTGGGCAGTATGACCATTGATGAGTATGAACGAAGTTTTCTGGAACTAATGAAGTATGTTCCATTCATCAAAGACGAGGCTGTCAAGATTCAGAGGTATCTGAGTGGACTGCCACCTTCCATTGGTGACAAGATTCAATACGATGATCCTAAGACCATGGAAGAAACCATAAGAAGGGCGAAATGCCTATATGAATAGCAAAAGGAAAAGCCTACCTTTCGGAAGGCTTGGGATGACCAGAAGAGGTTTAAGAAAGAACAGAGGCAGAAGGGAAGCAAGCCTTCCTTTTTCAAAAATAGTCCTTGGGGACAGTCATCTTTTAAAGAGCCCAGGAAAGTTGAAGGGAGTGAGCAGATGCCAAGGCCTCCACCCATGGAGTGTTGGGGATGTAAAGGGAATCATAGGTACAGAGACTGCCCCCACAGAAAAGACAAAGTAAGAACTGTCCATACTGTTCAGCAAGCTGAAACAGTGGAGGATATGGGCAGCAGAATGTCGAGGATCTACGCAGCCCTGGACAATAAGCAAGCAGAATTCCAATCACACATGATTGAAGTGGAAGGTATGATTAACAACTGACCACTTGTTATTTTAATTGATTCAGGGGCTAGCCATAGTTATGTAGATCCTAGGGTGGTGGAAAGTTTGAATCTAACGAAGAGCAAACATGAGAAGTCTTGGTTAGTGCAGTTAGCCACAGGAACCAAGAGGAAGGTCACTGAATTGGTTAAGTCTTGTTCAGTGGACATGAAAGGAATGAGCACTAAGGTTGAATTGAACTTTCTGCCTTTAGGCTCATATGATTGCTTAATTGGGATGGACTGGTTGGACCAACACCATGCCCTTCTGGATTGTTGAAACAAGAGGTTCATATGTCTGAACGAAGAGGGAAATTAGGTAACAGTTCAAGGAATTCCCAGAGCCGTGGCTGTGAGGGAAATCTCAGCTATGCAGTTGAAGAAATGTTACCGGAAAGGCTGTCAATTATTTGCAGCTCGGGTGGTAGAAGTGTTCCAAAATGTGGTCTCGAATCTGGAAGACCACAGTGTACTCAAAGAGTTTGAGGACGTGTTTCAGGAGGTGCCTAGACTACCTCCGAAGAGGGACATCGATTTTTCTATAAATCGGATGCCTAGAGCAGCTCCAGTTTCGAAAGCTCCTTATAGGATGAGCACACCAGAGCTGAAAGAGTTGCAATTGCAGCTCGAAGAGCTACTAAAGAAAAGATACATTCGCCCCAGTGTGTCACCATGGGGAGCCCCGGTTCTATTTGTGAAGAAGAAAGATGGAACATTGAGGCTGTGCATTGACTTTCGGCAGTTGAGTAAAGTCACTGTCAAGAACAAATATCCTCTGCCAAGAATTGATGATCTTTTTGATCAGTTAAAGGATGCGAAAGTATTTTCGAAAATAGATCTTCGATCTGGATATCATCAAGTGAGGATAAAAGATGAAGACATCAGCAAGA
>ML821061.1:133421-150640 GCA_009831015.1 Picea engelmannii | reverse complement strand
GCGCCAAGTTGGCAGCAAGATTTTGTGGGCCATTTGAGATCCTGGAAAGGATTGGGCCAGTTGCATACATGCTTGCATTACCTGCATCTATGACTGTACATAATGTGTTTCATGTTTCACTGCTTAAGAAATATGTACCCGATACTAATCATGTTATCGATTGGACTATGATCCAGGTGGAACCAGAAGGTGTCCTGCAAGTGCATCATGTACGCATATTGGACAGGAAAAGCAAACAGCTCCAGAATCGAGCTATAGAGCTTGTAAAGGTCCAGTGGACCTGGTACGGTCCTGAGGACGCGACATGGGAACATGCAGATGTTATGCGGGCAGAGTACCCGCATCTTTTTGAAAATTTTGAAAAGCTTGTAGATGCTATGTAAAGTTGCACTGAGGACAGTGCAAAAATAAGGGGAGGGGGATTATAGTGTCCCCAAGGCCAAGCCCCGATGTAAACCATGATCTGAAAGAGATTGTAAATATGTGCTATAGGCTAGTGAGCCGAGTTTTGTATAAGCCAGTAGGCTTATGTGTTTGATTAGGCCAGAGAGCCTAAGGATTGAAGGTCAAGGGCCTGGATTTTGTATCTGTATATATATGCAGCACATCAATAAAATATAAACACCGCCATGTGCAAACCGACCACGATGAATGAGTGATGGGGGACTGAGCGTCCATAGAATGGGCAAGGGAACTAGGGGCTGGAAGGTGGGAAAGGGGCTGAGTGTGGAGCCTAGGGGCTAAGCCTAGGGGGCTTAGGCCTGGAATAATATTTTAATATTATTTCCTAAAAAGTCATGAGCATATTATTTTATCCTAAGTTCCTGCTAAAAGGAAGAGCGTGTACAGGGAGGCATGTTGTGGGGACGCATGCAGTTCCCAGGGTGACAAATGTCCACCCTGACGCATGCAAATAAAACAGTAAGGAACAACTGTGGAGGGGGGATCTCTCTCATTTGATTCGACCCGACTAGTCGAGCGCGAGCGGTACGAGCCAGTCTGCAAGAGACCTCGTGTATGTCTATTACAGAGAGGAAGCCTGTCTTTTGCGTGGAAGAATCCGTGTACACCTCTGTTGGGAGTCTATGTAATGTCCTGCATGGATTGTTGTCACGCATTCCAGAACCATCACCTTGAGATCATCTTGTGATTGTTGAACCAGTTTGGGGAAGCCTGTGTCTGTTTTCCCTGTGGGTTGTTGTGACCACGAAGTACTGGACTACGTGAGGCTTGTTGGCCTGTGAGCGACTCCTCCAGGTGAGAGAGTGCGCAGAGAAAGGAGAGAGCTCCTGGAAGGAACCCTGTAGCTACTACAGAACCCGGAGACTTCTGGTCCGGTCTGTTCCTGTAACCCGAGGCAAGGGAGACTGGCATCCGAAGAACTGTCTAGGTGACAGAGAAGGTGCACTCTCCTGGGGTGGAACAGGCATGTGGGGAATGAGGGTCTGTGGGCAGTGAGCCTGGGAGATTCCTGGGAGAGAATTCCTTCCTGGTGGTTTTGAGTGATTATTTTCCCTGTAACCTCAGCCTGAGTCTTGATTCCTTGCCCGGGGGTGGAGCTCAGTCCCAGCTCAGGGGTGACCCACTGTTGGGTTGAGGAGCAATGCGGTCTATGGCTGGGAGGTTCGTGGAAGGCCTGCATTTGGTTGGTGGATTTCGCCACTGTTTAAGATAAGTATTTAATTATGTTCTTATCACATTTCCACATGACTGTGTTGTATATATACTATCATGTTTTCCACTGTGTAAATGAATTGTTGTTAAAAGCTCTGGAATGTTTAATTATAACAGTAATTCATATGTTTTACTCTGAGTCAAAGGTGTTTAATTGTCTCAAATGCATGTGCTTACAATGTCTGTACGAATTATGTAAAATTCCATGTACAGACTGGTTAGGAGAGGTTTGAAAGCCTCGGTAGTGAAAAGGTACACTACAAATTGGTATCAGAGCGCGAGTAAGCTCTGAGCTGCGAAAAGTGTCACTACAACAAGTGCTCAAAGATGTTATGTTATTATACAAGCCAGGTTTGGAGAGGGTTTTAGGAGGTCCTACTGGGCTAATTCTCATTGGACATGGGATGTTTCCAAGTGAAGGCAAATCCAGGTCATGTAAGTGGATGGGGTGGTGTAGGGATGTTTGAGAAATGGGTGCAGTGATGACAGGGAAATGTATGGCTTACCCGTGGGTGCCTTTGAAGAGGGTGAGATGCACCTTGTCATGGATGCAAATGTTTCCAAGCCCATTCTATGCCTTTTACCTTTTTATCTTATTGATTTTTATTTCAAGAGAATAGTTAGGGGACATTGTCCTGGCGTGGTGACCAATGGTGACAATGTTACCCACAAGCATTTCACGGAGATGAGAAGGTTGGCTCGTGATGAGACCCCCTTTCTCTTCGCTATGCCACCAAGTATCACTACCCTAGCGTGGTGACTATCTGAATGGTAGTGTCATACCGCTATATGCCCATGGACTTAATAGGTTAGCTCGTGATGAGACCCCCTATCCTCCAACTAGGTCTTGATTGTATTATTTTATGGGTCCCTCCATTTCTTGCTGAGAAGCCTTTTATTGATTTCTCGGGGATCCCTGGACAAAGCATCTGAAGGTTTTGTTGTTTTGGCTTTTATCTTTTTCCATCTACTTTTACCCTATGGGCCTTTAGCCCCTTCTTCCCACAAGGTAAGGTACAACCCTTTGCTATCTTGGAAAACCCAATACTCGAACCAATGTAGGGGATGGATGAGAGGAAAAATGATGAAAAGTGATAAGTATGATGGGAGTGGATGATGACCTTTCATGAACCCACCCGGTGGAAACTCAAATCCTAAGGGAACCAACTTTCTAGGGCATCCTGTCATTCCCCTCGGGTGTGGACAAGTGGAAAGGCATAAAGCCCAAGCACACGCCAAAACCAAAAAGAATTAAATGCACATATTCAAATGTTTTGAGAATCAGAGTGACACATACCATGATACCCGTATTCATTACCTCATGGAGAAAGACCTAGTGTCGTTGAAGGACCATGCCGATGGGATGGATGTTGCTACTACTAACAAGGTGGAGGCATTGAAGAAGAAAATTGGGCCCTCTAGGGCCATGCTCAAGTCAATATGTCTCTTGGTACTCCATGTCTAGGACCTGTCGGCCTCGAGACATAATCTCCTTAGTTATCCCTAGGCTAGGGGATAACATCTTGCTCTAACTCGAGGACATGTGATCACCTTAGAGCGAATGAGAACCTCAACATCTTTGGCCTGACCTGTGAGCTACTTGATCTCAACAAAAATCTTTAGTAATCATTTGGGGTGGTGGTATCACCCCTAGCCCATATACGGTACAAAAAATGAAAGTAAAAAATCATATATACAAATGCCTACCTACTTACTTGTACTTACATGTAAAGTCAAGTCTCTGCCCCTTGATGGGGTTTGAGGAGGTGTCCACTAATCGGTAATGTTATCGGACAAATCGATAGGTGTAGACACTAACTGATCTCCCTAAATCCACCTAGATCTAGAACAAAACACACCAGAACATGACGCTTTCCTTAAGTTTTAAATATTGAATTTACTAACTAAAGAGGGATGAGTGACATACCGTTTAAATGTCGCTTCCTCTCGCCATTGCCATCCTAGCTTCGTTCCAACGCTCATACAATGATGAACCTGCAAAAGAACGCAACCAACCAAAGTGATAACAATAGCATAAACTCAATATAAACATATGTATGTGATCAAGGAATCATACAATAAAACACAACAAGCTTTATAGGAAAGAATCATATTACTGTATCATATTAAATGTGAAAGAGAGATTACAACCATGCCCTTGATGTCGTAAGGTCCCTTCCAACTGTCCTTTGTTCCCCACACACTTTAATTCCAAGAATTCTGAGAGCACGGATCTGATAGTATTTACAATCTATCTTGACAAAGGCAAATCTCAAAGCCACTCCAACCAAACTAATAATTCCAAGCCAACCAACTTAACAAAAACTCCAAAGCTCCAAGTTAACTTTCTCCATGAGAACTCCTCTCCTTTTATAAGTTGAAGAGGATAAGGTGAAGAGGTTAGGATGATCCCACTAAATCATGAAAGTGAGTAAGATCCAAACCATTCGGATGCTACCTCACCATAGAAGTTTCTCCTTCTAGAAGATTCGAGAAAACGCTTGTTTTTCCCACGTGTACGCATTCTCGCACCCTACCTATAGAGAAACCTATGAACATCTTGCACCCTAGCTATGGTGCAACCTACGAGAATCAGGCATTCTCGCACCCTACCTATATAGCAACCTGCGAACTTCCTTTTTAACAAGGTTTTTACAAGGGAAAATGCAACTTATTTTCTCAGGAAAAGTTCTTCTCCCTTCTCTCTTCAGGAACTCAGGCCACTGACCCCTCTGAAGGCAACATATAGGTTTACATCATTAACGGTCATAGGGATAATGAAAATAATGTGTAGCAGGTAATGGGCACCTTCTTCCTTCCAACGTAGACAAATAGTAGGCATCATTGACTGATTTTATTCCAATTCTGAAGGGTCCAAGCCAAAGTTGTGCACTTTCCTTGACATTAGTAGGATCTCCCTTCTTTGTATCCCACATCTAGACTATATCTCCCTCTTGGTAATCCTTTGTCTTAGGTTTGTATGTTTCTTGTGTAACTCTAGTATATTGTTCTGAGGGAGGAGGGTGGGATTCTACTGTGAATACTTCTTGTTGGGATTGTTTGATCAATATGTCATCTTCTTGTTTCTTTAACAATTTGACAGTCCCAACTAACGTGTCCTTGTATTTGTCTAGGAATTGTTGATACTCTTCCTTCTTTGGCCATTGTATTTGATCAAAGTCTTCCTCTGAATAGAAAGGGAAATCATCAGGGGAAAATACATGAATACTTTCTTTGGTTGGCTCATGTGTTTCGCTAGTTTCGATATCATCCCCTTCCCATTTGACGAAGCCAACTCCTTTCCTTCTAAATCTGATTAGATAGTCATCTTCTTGTGTAGAAGAATAGTCATCCCAATCTTTAGAGACATCATAGGCATCGTCAAGATAATCACTCCAATTTGTATCTCTTTCTTACTCTAGAATGATGGGTTGGGGTCCTACCAAAGCACTATCCCTTATGTATGTTTCGCGCAAATGAAACACCTCGTTATTACCTAGTGCAATGTTGTCCTCGTGATTTCTAGGAATATTATGTTCATCCTTTCCCTTGGTCCATGTTATCTCATTTATATTGTCTTCTTATATCAAGGGAAGAGTGGACCAACCTTGAAATAAGCATGGATCTACCGAGTTGTAGTCATTATGTCCATGATTACACCTTTCAATGTGTTCCATTCTCTTTGGCTTGTTATGGAAGGTGATGCAATCTTGGTCTTTGATGGGAATAGTTGCGCAGGACAAGTCCATATGTAGACTCATGCCTAAGGTAGGAGCCCATTCCCTAGATAATATCATTCCCCAAGTGTCAAGTATATCGACAACAACGACGTCCATTATGATGGGGAAATCAAGGTAGTTAGCAAGGTTCACTTGAAGACCTTCCATCAAGCCATAGACTTTGATTCCCCTTGACTCAAATCTATGAACGTCGGTATAAGTCCCTGTAACTGTTGATTAAGGTTGGTTGTCATTAATGTCAACCCTTGAATAAAGCCCCGTAGCACAAGGTTTGGGTAATGAACCCAAGATTGTTTCATGTAAATATGACTCATTATTGTCTTGTCATGGTTGATAATAAGTAGAAATGGATGAACTCCAAAGTGATCCCCTTATGGTGAAATCCCTCACGGGAAGACACTTTGCGGATTGAGTTATCCTAGAAGTATGGTTAGAGAACCCATGATTATTTATAGAATAATGAGATGAAGTTCATTGAATTTGTCAGTGAAACTATCCTAGATGGATAGTGTTTGTCATGCCATTTCCGTTGGTATGTGGACCGTTACATAACTCCTCACGGTTAGAGAGTTATGGCCATGAGAAGTTGGAGAACCCAGGTTTGGGTAATGGACCCAAGATTGTTTGATGGATAATGGTATGAGTTTTGATATATTTGAAGGTAATACTATTCTATATGGATGGTTCATGTCATTCCATTTTTGGTGGTATGTGGAACATCACATAACTCCTCACGGTTTGAGAGTTATGGCCTTACGAAGTTGGAGGACCCTCTTATGTCATCTAAAAGCCCCAAAAGGTCAAAGTAGTCAAAGTGGTTTAAGAGATTTTAGAAGGTAAATAATAAAGTGAAGTGACGAGTGTACTATAATTCAAAGTGAATACAAAATAAACTATTTAAATAATAAATTTAATGGATAAATTAGAAGTGGTTTAACCCTAAAATAAGGAAAGTGGGTAAACTGACCTAGAAGATGTTTTTAAGGAAGCAACTTGGAGAGTATAAATAAGAGGCAAGACTCTCTAATTTTAAACAAACTTGAGAATATTAAATACTTATAGGTGTTTGAGGTAATAAAAGGATATCTAAGCCAAATTTCTGAGTGAAGGTGAAGAAAAGAAAGTCGGAATTCAAGGAAGGATAAATTCTTTTGATGATGCTTTCTAAGGTATGCTATTAACAAGTCATCTCACCATTTTCGCAATAACTTTTTTTCTAGAATGCTTCACACTGTGAAATTTCTATTCCATTGAGGAAACATATCCAAGTATCTGTGGTAAAAAATTCAGCTTGTGGGTCGTTGTATTTTCGGATTTACACTCCGTGGAAAATAGGGTTTATGTCTAGTCCTGAAACTAGTCAAAAACAAGTGTTTCGGGTAAAAACATCATAACTTCTTCATAACAGATCCAAATTCCGCGAGAACAAATTTTTTTGTTAGAGTATAGTATGTAGTATGTTTTGTAATATTTTTTTATCGATTCAACAAATATTTTGTGCTGAACACGCTCTACAAGGTCGCTCTCTAGAATAAGCCAAAATTCAACAAGGTGTGCCATTTTTGCTATAACTCTTTTTCTGATAGGTTCCAAATAGTGACACCTGGAGGAATTGAATAAAACACACTGAAGAAAATTGTGTATCATTTTGATATATTTATTCATTACAGGTACAAAGTTATTATTATTTCAAGTTAGGGTTGTTGACTAATCCAAAACTAGTCATGTGAGACTAAAGAAAAGTTTAATGAAAATGTTAGTCTCTTGTTGTTTAAAGTTAAGGAAGGTTTGAAGGTATGTGATCATATATGCTAGGTCTATTATAGAGTTACAAATCATATTTGGATGATGAAATTGATGAGGGCTTTTGGTTGAGGTACAAGTTGGGTACATGGTTGAGACAAGTAGTTGATGAGTTGGCACATACATGAGGTGTATAGTTGATGATGTTGGTACATATTAATGAGTACTTGACACAATATTGGTACATACTTGGTGTATGTATGATGCACTTGTTTATGGTACAGATTGGTGCATGGTTGATGCACTTGTTTATGGTACAGGTTGATTACAGGTTGAGGTACAGGTTAGTGCATGGTTGATGGATTTGTTTATGGTACAGGTTGATTACAGGTTGAGGTACAGGTTGATGCATGGTTCAGGTTTATTGGTACAGGTTTATAGTGGTATATCTCACAGTGATAGTGTGACAGTGGTTCCATCATTCTACTTCTACTTCAGGGTGGTTCGACGGGGCAAGGACAGGTGGTTGTAGCCGGAGAACATAGGGGGTTGTAGACTCCTTCTGGTTGTAGCCAAAGAATTGGGGAGTTGAAGCTTCCCTCAGGTTGTAGCCTGAGAAACTAGGGGGTTGGAGCCTCCTTTCAGTTGCAGCTGGAAAACAAAGGAAGTTGGTGCTTCCAATGAATGTAATTCTTCAAGACATATAAGAAAAATCATTCTGTGGTTTTCTCTCGATTTGGGTTTCCACGTAAAACACTGGTGTAATGTGTATGTGTGTTATTGTTCATTATTGGATAATAATTCTACATTGATATAACACTTGGATTATTTGGATAAAAAAAGCTTATAATTACGCTATTACTGATTCACCCCCCTCTCAGTAATCCAACAATTGGTATCAGAGCAGGTTCCTTCAAAAATCAGTTTAACCATTGAAAGGTAGATCATGGAGAGTACCAACTTGTATAAAAATGGAATACCACAATTTAACAGACAGAAATATGATTTTTGGAGCATAAGGATGAAGACATATATATAGGCACAAGGATTCCAAGTTTGGCAATCAATTGTAGATGGATACACAACACCAGTAGTTCCAACAACAAATGACAAATCAATGAAACTTGGTGAGAATAATTCCAAATCCAAAAATGCACTTTTGAATGGTCTCAGTGATACAGTATTCACCAAAGTTGCACATTGTAAATCCTCTAAAGAGATTTGGGACAAGCTTCGAAATATTTATGTAGGAGATACAAAAGTCAAAGCAACAAAGCTTCAAATTTACAGAGGTCAGTTCGAACAACTAAAAATGAAGAAAGATGAGAATATTGCAGCCTATTTCTTACGAGTCGATGAAACAGTGAATGCAATCATAGAATTGGGAGAAGAAATCAAAGAATCTGTAATTGTTCAAAAGGTACTAAGATCTTTTCCTATGAGATTTAACCCTAAGATATCAGCACTAGAAGAAAGATTGGATCTAAACTCAATAAGCATGGACGAACTGCATGAAATCTTCACAGCATATGAAATGAGAACTGAACAGGAAAATCCATATGTAAAAGAAGCAGGCTTCAAAGCATCCAAAAGATCAAATCAAAAGAAAAGGGAACAAGAAGAATATAACAACAACAATGACGTATCGAAAGATGATGAAGAAGTGCCCAACTTCGTCAAAAGACTAAACAAGGGAACCGACGGTAAGTATAGAGGTAATCTTCCTTTAATTTGTTTTAATTGTGATGGTATTGGTCATTTTGCTAACAAATGTCCTCATAAGAAAAAGATAAATGATGAAAGTTATTCAAAAGACAAACACGAATATAAAGGCAAAAGAACTACAAAGAAAGTTTTGAAGAAAAGATTATGCATCAAAGAAGATATATCATCATCAGATGAAGATGAAGTCAGTGAAAGTGAGACAGGAAGAGTTTTATTCATGGAAGTAAAAGACTTTGACAAAGAAGACTCCGAAGAAGAATATGAAGAAGCCGAAGAAGAATATGAAGTGGTTGAAGAAGAAATTGAAGAGGCAGAAGTTGACTTTCGAGAAGAATTAATGTGCACCATAGAAGTTATCAGAAGAGAAAAGAAGAAAAACAAGAAACTACAAGCAGAACTAGACAAGAAAAAGGACACTCGAGAACTACAACAAATGATCACAAAATTGAAGGTTCAAATAGAAGAAGATAAAAGAATTGATGAAGCACTCAAAGAAAAGTTAGAAAAAAATGACAGGATCATTGGAAACTTGGAAGCCGAGATTGTCACACTAATAAAGGATATTCAAAAGAAACATATGCAGAATAGCTCAAA
This sequence comes from Picea engelmannii, assembly GCA_009831015.1. NCBI lineage: Eukaryota > Viridiplantae > Streptophyta > Pinopsida > Pinales > Pinaceae > Picea > Picea engelmannii. Next base: position 141,164 of record ML821061.1, on the reverse strand, counting down.
AGTTATGGATGACATTATCAACAGTAAAAAATCTCATCTTGACAAGTCCAGATTTGGATACAATAAAAAAAAAGGGATCAAGCTCCAAAACAATAGAGCAAGAAACATATCCAAAAATTTATGTAGAAACAATCAAAGCGGATAGGAAGATATACAAGGAAGATTACAGGGACACTCTTCCACCGAGAAGATTCATATTTCAGAATCAACAACAGACAGATAGGCCTCCAGAAGAGCAAGGATTCATAAGAGCACCTCCTTTGAGAAGATCTTCAACTCTCAGGTATCAAACTATATTTTTTGGTTTATGTTATGCATGTATTAATTTTGGACATAAAGCTATGAATTGCAGAGCTAACAATAATAACAATAACAACTTTGAGAGTCATACACAAAGAGGTTATTCAAGAAGACCTAGTGAAACACAAAGAAGAAGTTACAACAGGTTTGAATCTTTGAGCACTGAAGTGGAATGTTACAAATGTAACAATTTTGGACACGTGGACAAAGATTGCAGAATGATAGTCCCTCCTAAAGAACCTCAACAGAATAACAACAGTCACAGACAAGAACCTCAGAAAACGACATGGATAAGAAAGCAAGATTACTATAGCAATGAAGAATGCACAGTTGCTCTACAAGCTAAGCAGAAGAAACACGGTTGGTATGTTGACAGTGGGTGTTCAAAACACATGACAGGTGATAAAGAAAAATTTCTTACATTGCGAAAGGAAAGAAATGGATCAGTCTCCTTCGTAAATGATAATTCAGCCAAAATCATTGGAGAAGGCGCAATTCGAATTGGGAACAAGAATGAAAAGGAACAAAATGTTCTACTGGTAGAATATATGAAACAAAATCTTCTAAGTGTGAGTCAAATGTGTGACCAAGGTCATAAATTTACTTTCGATTCACAAAAGTGTGAGATAAGAAGAGAAGGTTCAGAGAAATTGGTCAATACAGCTGCTAGAACTTCAAACAACATATATGTGTTAAGTGAAATTGGAAATGAAAAGTGTTGTCTATGAAAGGAAGATGAAATTTGGCTATGGCACAAAAGAATGGGTCACATGCATTTTGATAACTTTGTCAAAGTCAACAAACGATAAGCAGTCAGAGAAATGCCCCAGATCACGAAACCAACACTTTATGCAAGCATTGTCAATAAGGAAAGCAAATAAAGACCAAGTTCAAATCAAAGGAATATTCAACAACAAGACCACTGGAAATTGTGCATGCTGATCTAGTTGGACCAACTACAACAAAGGTCTTAAAAGGTGAGAGATACTTTATGTTATAAGTTGATGATTATACAAGAATGATTGTAGTTTGTTTTCTCAAGAACAAGTCGGAAGCTTTTGAAAACTTCAAGATCTACAAGGAAATGGTTGAAAATGAGATGGATTCAAGAATCAAATGATTGAAATATGATAATGGAGGAGAGTTCACTTCAAATTAATTTATGGATTACTGCAGTAGTCATGGAATAAAAAGGTAATTCTTTGTTGCTAGGACACCTCAACATAATGAAGTTGTTGAAAGAAAGAACATGACAGTACAGGGAATGGCTTGAACAATGCTAATGGATTCCAAATTGACAGATATATTTTGGACACAGACAATGCATACAACAGTTCACATTCAAAACAAATTAATGCTCATAAACAACATTGATAAAACTCCCTACGAGCTATGGAAAGGAAGACCAGCAAATGTGAAACACTTCAGAGTTTTTGGAAGCAAATGCTACATCAAAAGAGAAGATGACAGAATGAGAAAGTTTGACTCTCATGTGGACAAATGAGTACTTGTTGGTTACTCAAGTACAAGGAAAGAATACAAGTGTTACAATCTAAGATTGAACAAAGTTGTGGAAAGCATCAACGTAACAATTGATGAAACTGACAGACCAGAATCAAAGGAAGAAGAAAACAAATCAATGGAATTTTTTTTTTAAGAAGAAGCAGAAGATGAAGTAGAAGAGGAAGATGAAGAGAATCCGACAGAAGTAGAAGAGCAAGTTCAGCAAGTATCTCCAAAGACACCTAGCAAACGAGTACAGAAGAATCATCCTTCAGATTAAATTATTGGAAACAAAGATGCAGGAGTTGAGACTAGAAGAAAAATTCGTTCACCAGAACAAACACACCTAGCACTATTATCTACAATTGAACCAAATTGTTTTGAAAAAGCCAACAAGGATGAATTTTGGAATAAGGTCATGGATGAAGAATTGGATCAAATAGAGGAAAATGACACTTGGGAATTGGTTCCAAGACCAAAGAATAAGAATGTGATCGACACAAAATGGATTTTCAGGAATAAATTAAATGAAGATGGACAAGTTACAAGGAACAAAGCTATATTGGTATGTAAAGGATATGCACAAATTGAAGGAATCGACTTTGAAGAGACATTTTCCTCAATTGCCAGAATGAAAGCAATCTGTTTGTTTTTAGCCAATGCATGCTCCAAAAATGTTAAAGTATATCAGATGGACGTAAAATCATTTTTTATGAATGGGGAACTTGAAGAAGAAGTCTACATTGAACAACCAGAAAGATTTCAGTTGTTAGAGAATGCAGATTATGTGTGCAAATTAAAAAAGGCCTTGTATGGTCTAAAACAGGCTCCTAGAGCATGGTACTCTAGACTGGATAAGTATCTGCAGCAGGCAGGGTTCAGAAAAGGAAGTGCAGACAACAACCTCTACATCAAGGTAAGTCAAGGTAATATTTTATTAATTGAAGTTTATGTTGATGATATTATTTTTGGTAGTGATAATGATAGGTTAAGCCAGAAATTTGCAAAAGATATGAAAAATGAATTTGAAATGTCGTTACTTGGAGAACTATCCTTCTTTTTGGGACTTCAGATACGTCAAAGAAACCAATGAATCTTTATTTTTCAAACCAAGTATATCAGAGAAATACTAAAGAGGTTCAGAATGGAAGATTGCAAACAAGTTATCACTCCCATGCAAACCAGTTGCAAGTTGAACAAAAATGATGATTTGAAGTCTACAGATAAAAGGCAATACAAGTCAATTATTGGCAGCCTACTATATGTGACAACATCCAGAGTAGATGTAATGCAGGCAATTGGACAAGTGGCACGATTTCAATAAGCACCAAAGGAGTCACATGTGTTAGCAGTGAAGAGGATTTTCATATATCTCAAAGGAACATAAGAGTTTGGATTATGGTATCCAAAAGAAAAGGATCTATCACTTGGTGCCTACACAGATGCAGATTGGGCAGGTTTTATTGATGACCGATGAAGCACCAGTGGAGCAGCGTTCTACTTGGGTGAGTGTTTAGTATCATGGCTAAGAAAGAAACAATCATCGGTATCTTTAGCTACAGTCAAGGCAGAGTATATTACAGCAACATCATGTTGTACACAAGTTCTTTGGATGAAACAAACTTTGACAGATATACAGGCTGAGTATGATGAGCCCATTCCAATCTATTGTGATAATACAAGCGCCATCAGTATCTCAAAGAACCCGGTGATGCACTCCAAGACGAAGAACATTCCAATAAAGTATCACTTTCTACGGGAGCATGTTGCAGAAAATAAAATCAGAGTTGAGTATGTGGGAACAAAAGAACAAGTGGCATACATCTTCACAAAACCACTTCCATGGGAATCCTTTGAATATATTCGCCAGAGACTTGGAGTTATTTCTACTCCAAAATGAATGATTTTTGAATGCTTATCTTATATGTCTTATATTTACATGAGGAAGCACCATAAGAGAATAGTTCAGTCAGGGGGAGAAACCCCAGATGGAAAGATACCTTTGTCATTGATGACAAAGGGGGAGAGATTTATCAGATGCAGAGGATAGAGGGATGGTTCCGGGGGGAGAAAATTTATCAGATACAGAGGACAGAGGCATGGTTCCAGGGGGAGCATGAGTGATATGATTTCAGTATTGCATCAGAGTGTTTCCATTAATGCCAAAGAGGAGATTTTTTATTAAGGCTGGTTGTCATTGATGTCAACCCTTGAAGAAAGCCCCGTAGTACAAGGTTTGGGTAATGGACCTAAAAATTTTTGATGTAAGTATGCCTCATTATTTTCTTGTCATGTTTTATAATAAGTATAAATGGATGAACTCCAAAGTGGTCCCCTTATGGTGAAATCCCTCACGGGAAGATGCTTTGCGGATTGAGTTATCCTAAAAACATGGTTAGAGAACCCATGCTTATTTGTGGAATAATGATATGAAGGTCATTGAATTTGTCAGTGAAACTATCCTATATGGATAGTGCTTGTCATGCCATTTCCGGTGGTATGTGGAACATCACACAAGTCCTCATGGTTAAAGAGTTATGGCCATGAGAAGTTGGAGAACCCAGGTTTGGGTAATGGACCCAAGTTTGTTTGATGGATAATAGTATGAGTTTTGATATATTTGCAAGTAATACTATTCTATATGGATGGTACATGTCATTCCATTTCTGGTGGTATGTGGAACGTCACATAACTCATCACGGTTTGAGAGTTATGGCCTTACGAAGTTGGAGGACCCTCTTATGTCATCTAGAAGCCCCAAAAGGTCAAAGTAGTCAAAGTGGTTTAAGAGATTTTAGAAGGTAAATAATAAAGGGAAGTGATGAGTGTACTATAATTCAAAGTGAATACAAAATAAATTATTTAAATAATAATTTTAATGGAGAAATTAGAAGTGGGTTAACCCTAAAATAAGGAAAGTGGGTAAAGTGACCTAGAAGATGTTTTTAAGGAAGCTACTTGGAGAGTATAAATAAAAGACAAAACTCTCTAATTTTAAACACACTTGAGAATATTGAATATTTATATGTGTCTGAGTTAACCAAAGGATATCTAAGCCTAATTTTTGAGGGAAGGTGAAGAAAAGAAGGCCGAAATTCAAGGAAGGATAAATTCTTTTGATGATGCTTTCTAAGGTATGTTATTTACAAGTCATCTCACCATTTTCGCAATAATTTTTTTCTATAAAAATGAGTTAATGGGTCTATGTGAAGGTGGAAAAGAGAAAGGATGGACTTTCCTAACCTACCCAACCCAACTTACCCACCTTATAACCTTTCTATACCCCCTAACTCACCCACTCAATAGAATACCCACGCCCCTAGGGGGAAAGGCGCCCCCCTCACACCCAAAACATTAGAAACTCACTTAAATTGATTTGTGGGCCCCCCTCTCTTCCCTAGTGCTCCCGTCCTAGCCTAACACATCATCATTTGAGGCCCACACCCATCCACCTCACTCATCCAAGACTAAAACCCTAAGAGGTGCGCCCCCCTTCTTGAGATTCACCCCCTTTCTCTTACTTGCAACACTTGGCACTCATCAAAGTGCCTTCACATTGCCTCTACAACTATAAAAGAGGCCCCTTCCTCACTCTTTCAACTCACCATTCTTTGAGCTAACGTTATGCTACAGAAATTTCGCCCCATCCATCTTGCTCTTGCCATCTCATATTCACTCATTGTCTCTTGAGAGTATTGGAGCAATTAGTTGTTGCAAGGCTTTCATTTTTGGATTCAATATAAAGCTTTGGAGGATTTTGGATCAATCTAGAGTAATCAGATTTGTCTATTGCACATGAGGTGATCTTGCTCCTTTGCATTTTGTGAGTTTTTGACTAGTTTTTTGAGCAAATTAGTTTGTTTGGGTAGATCATTTGACATCATTGTTGTTGATCTATATATGTAGGGTAGTTAGCATTGTGAAGTACTTCATTTTACTAATCTTCCCAATCATATTATGTTATTCTTGGACTCACATCTTGTTTGAGTGTGCAGATTTTCCTCAAAGGAGTTGGTTGGAAGAGACTTTAGAGGGGTTTCCAACCAAAGTCTTCATACACTCTTTGGTTTTAGTTTGGATCTGATATATTTATTTTCATTCATATCATATTTTTGTAGCTAACATGTCTTAGAGAGGTCAAGAAATTCTACATTTTACTTGGAAATTTTTTATGTGAAAATTTTCTGTGTAAAAACAAAAAAATTTCCTTATCTTTGTGTTTTGCAGCATTTCCAGCAAGCTTTTGCTTGCTGGTTTTTGAAGATTCTTACCTGGGACAAGGGGAAACGCTGCCAAAATTCCTTCTCAAGACATCCCCAAGAGCCTCCTTGGTTGGGTAACGAATCTCTCACCTTTTCTCTTGTAAATTCCATTGTTTTTCTTCCATTTCAGCAATTTTTTTTGTATTCATTCAAAGCTAACAATACATTGCCTACAGCTTGGGTGTGTGATTGGCCAAGCCAACCCCCCAATATCGTTGGGCTAGATTAGTTTTCTTTTCAAGTTAAGTTTCTTTAATTTTGTTTGGCTCCTCTTGTCTACAAGACAAGGTAGTGTGGCCACTTAATAATAATAATCTTGTTTTAGTTTACAACCCTCTTTGGCCAATAATGGTAGGCTTGCCTCCACCTTGGCCATTGTGAGTGGTTTTTCAAATTTGTTTACTTTTCTTCATTTGTTCAATTGTTCTAAACCCTCTTTGACCAATAATGGTAGACTTGCCTCCACCTTGGTCATTGTGAGTGGTTATTCCAATTTTTCAAGTTTTGATAAGTGTTAGTTGCCTGCACCTTGGGAGAGTAATCCCCAAAATCATGAGGCTAAAGGGAAAATTATTCATATTTGATGATCTATATGCTTTAATGGTTTAATATCTTCTAGAATAGTCATCACATCTAACACTCCTTTTCTTTCAAGTTATTTCTCTTCATATGCTTATCATTATCTTATGGTTTAATGCTTTAAGTTTTGCTTAAGTGATATATTTCGTCTATTTCTTAAAACATTATTCCATTTATCTTTTTCAAGCATATGTGAATAATTGATGGTTTAGGATCTAGATCTTTCACATCGCTAAGATTTTCATTTTGAGCATGTATTTCTCAATGGAGTGAACGATTGCACTTTAAAGTTTTATTCTTGTTATCGTTTCGGCAAGTTGTTCTTGCCTTTTCCTTTTTGCAAAGTTACATGCTATTGATGGTGAATGGAATGTTATGTCAATGATGGTTATCTTATAAGCTTTTTCATTCATGTTATCTTATGATATGGTCTAAATCGCTACATTCTCATCATTTCATTTTCAAGCAATTTCAGTTTCGGTTTTGGGCCTAAAACACAATTTCCGGGCATCTAAAATACTCCTAAAACACTCCATACACACCTAAAGACTCACCGGTGAGTCATAACAACTTTTTAGACAACTTAGGATAGTCTTATTCAGCCATCTCCACCATCTAAAACGGGTTTGAGGAAAACAACGAAGGGTAGTGGCGGGGGACCGTCCCATGGTGCTCCAGGTGGGTGTCCTCTCCGGAAAGTACTCTTACTGTCAGAGATGACCGTGGAAGCTAGGGTGGGCCTCGTTGCCTTACTATCTTGAACACCCGGCAGTTATTTGGCCAAGGGAGGAGGAAGCTTAAGGCTCCAAACATAGCTAGGGGGAGGGAAAGATAAAATTAACTTAATCTTTAAGAAATTCTTAACCACCTAGTTGCATAGAAAATCCATGTGTGTTGGGGAATCTTAGATGAATGTTTAGGAACATACATTGCTAATGATTTCATGTTTATAATTATTATTGCAATTTCATGGTTTATGTCTTTAAATGTTTTATGTCTTTATGAGCATTTGAGTTAATAAATTGTTACATCTTGGTTTATTTGCTCTTGTGGTGTGATTCAAGAAGGAGTTGGGTATCCCACTTGGGGAGGCATCACC